>OMNN01062882.1:0-22662 GCA_900302755.1 Chromis chromis | reverse complement strand
TTATTACTTTATACATTATTACAGATTTTACTACTTTACAGTTTACTTCACATAATATCAGTGAAATCAGTGGAATAATCCATTCTTAAAAAATGATGAATAATGATGGCTCTCTGAATATCCACATGATCAGTGAATTTGATTTCTTCTGATTATGCTTTTACCTACAGCTGGAGTGGTTCTTCATTGCTTCAGACTTGTTTTCATCAGAGGCTGAAAGCAGCCAGGCAGGATTGGACACAGAATACACTCCACCTCAGCAACCATCATCATCCAGTGATGAGGAAGATTTGAAAAGTCCAGGCCAATCTGAGAAATGGTCCAGTGAAGAAGCGCTCAAAGGCTCAGACACAAATTTAAGCGAAGATGAGGATCAGCAAGGAGGCAAGTGCAACTTTCAAAAACAAAAGGATCCAACAAAAAAATGGACAAGACTGTGAGGGGGCTGAAAGATCCATGTGCACCATCCAACTTAGATAACAGAAGTGGAGAAAAAACACCCAGACTCCCTGCTCATCATTCTGGGGGATTTTAACAGAGCAAACCTCACCCACGAGCTCCCAAAATACAGACAGCATATAAAGTGTCCCACCAGGGACCCAAACACACTATCACTGGCACATTGTTTTAAAAGACATCTGTCGCTCTGTCTCCCGTCCAGCGTTACAACTCTCTGACCACTGTCTGATTCATCTCATCCTGACCTACAGGCAGAAATTAAAAACATCTAAACCTATAGTAAGGACAGTGAGGAAGTGGACTGAGAAGTCAAAGCTGAAGTTACAGGTCTGCTTTGATTGCTCTGATTGAGTGTCTTTGAAGCTGCAGCAACTGAGCTCAACGAACTGACAGACACTGTGACATCCTACATCAGCTTTTGTGAGGACCTTCCACCCACACAATAGACCTGTCTGCAACATGACTCCCCAGGAACGTATGCAAGGATCCTGTTTGTGGACTTCAGCTCGGCGTTCAACACCATCATCCCTGAAATCCTCCACCGAAAACTCACCCAGCTCACTGTGCCCACCTCCACCTGCCATTCCTTACAACCATTTCCTTGGTTGTAAGGAGTGAAAGCGACATTCTTCGCCTTGGTGAGTCACTGTACAATGCCAGGAAACCACATGAGAGAAGGAATGATTATATATGCCAAAAATGAGATAGATAGCAAGGCTATTGATTATAGCTAGAGCTACAACATCTTTGAGGACCTTGTTATGGCCAGGTGATACAAGCAGTCAGAGCTGGGTATGAGTTTGAAAGCAACATGTATAAAATCCCATCCTTGGCTCTAAAATTGGGGCACAGTTTGGCCAAAGTTGCAGGCATTGTGTAGTGCAATGCTATCATTGCAAATTGCCATGATGTTGCAGAGTCAGCCAAGCAATTTGCCACTCTGTATGAGAAAAGTGGGCAGAGTCCATTTCAGCTGCTGCATTGGGCACACTTTAACAAGCCAAATGGAATAAACCAATGGTTTCACCATTTACACAGGATGTGTCATTGCTGCACAAGTTTCTTTCTATCGAGTGTGCTAAATGCATGAAAGACCTGGAGGAAAAACCCAGCAGCACAAGTTTTGGAAGTCTTGCTCAAGTAACTTTGACACAGGCAGTACTATTTAACAGAAAAAGGCAAGGGGAAGTTTCAAAAATGAAGCTCCAGACTTTCACATCTTGGAATTGTACAGAGTTGAATCGTGGTAAAAGGTCAAGAATGGTGCCTGTGCTTCTCGCACCTGACATGATCACTGCAATGGACCTCCTCATGAAGAACAGGAATGAGTGTCAAGTTCACACAGATAATGTGTACTTATTTGCCCGGCCACGTGCCCTTTTTCATTTCAGAGGCTCTGACTGCCTGCACAAGTATGCCAACCAATGTGGTGCAAAGAACCCGGAAGCACTCATGTCAACAAGATTGCGGAAACAAATTGCCACTTTGTCTACTCGGTGGACACGGATGTCGTGTCCACCGAGAGTTCTACCGGCTTCCAGAGAGTACACTGCAGCTTGCAAAAGTCAGCAAACTGTTGATGGCAATGGAGAAAGGAAAACTGTCTAGCCTGGAGGGGAAAGGACTGAATGACATTGACATACATTTGATTTTGTTTCCATTTATGACAGCCTCGAAGGAGAGAAGCAAGTGGACAGGTGATGAAGTGATGGCTGTTGAACGGCACCCGTTTCGTTTCATCACCAGCTACAAAGTACGAGGTAAAAAGGACTGTGAAACCTGTGTCCAAGCAGAGCCGGTAGCTCTAAGAAACAGAGACTGGACTTCCATCAAATATTACATCCACAACAGAATCACATCATTAAAAAAAAAGATGAATAAATAGAACAATAAAATGCCATTGGTAGCTCAGGTACACTTGAATGTTTTTCATTCTCAGCCTTCTGACTGTCTGAGGTGCTCAGTGCTGATGTTCAGAATAATGAGCATATATCTTTTTTTTCAATTTCTCATTGGTTTTATTTGCAATACTTACAATATTTGTTTTTTCAGAAAAAGTTAAAGATATGTTCATACTATGCTGTATTCATGTAAATGTGATGCTTCTGTTCAAACACGCCTTTTGCCCACTGTGTATGTAAATTTACACATTGTCAGCAATTAAATAGAGCAAGAAAGGCAGAAAGTGTATCATGTTTTTTTTTCACATGAATGTTTATTGCAAAATTCATAAATGCAATACAATAATAAGACAAACAGTAGACTAATCACATTTTTAAGTCCCTGAAAAACTCCGCTTGACTGTTTTATTAACATGTGAATATCTAATATTTCTTTCAGAAGTTACAGTTGTACACCTATACTTATTATGCAGATAATTCAGCCAATTAGTTGAGATCCTACCCTTACCTGGTCTTCATGAGTCACATATACTTGAAAAATCTGTATGTATCCATGGTTTCGCATTTCACTTAAACATGAAATAACTGTGTGTGACACTATGGCCCTCACAAGTCACCTAAACCTGACAGTGTCCTCATATGTAGCAAAAATATCAGGTTTGACCAAAAGTTAGCCCCAGCCAAAATGTCAACAGATCAATGTGTTTCTGGAGGCATCCATAAGAACCTCTTGGATTCTCAGGCCTCTAGTACCTTTGGAAAGGCACGTACCCATTTGTCATGTTTTTGTCCAACGTCCTGATATGTCCTGTAAACACGTGTGTGTGTGTGTGTGTGTGTGTGTGTGTGTGTGTGTGTGTGTGTGTGTGTGTGTGTGTGTGTGTGTGTGTGTGTGTGTGTGTGTGTGTGTGTGTTGCTTTCATAAGTCTATTTGTGGAGGCTGTGAAGAGCTGCACTGTCACTTCACCTCAGGGCTTCAAGGATCACAGAATATTATATAAGTCAGTGTAATATTGTTTCCTATGTACATGACATGAACATGCAGGACCAAACCAGCAGCAAAGAAGCCTTTAATCTCTGCAACAGTTCTCTATCGTATCAAGACTATCTCTCCACCCAGTTACATATTTTATATGTATGGGCTAACCAGTGTTACAATGTAACCATACGATCCACCAGAGCTCGATGCATTATTCATCTGATTAGCTCATGTATGTAGCAGCACCGACCGACTCGCTGCATTCCACTTTATCAAACCGTCTCCATGGAATTATTACTGCAAATATATCGATCACTAAAGCAGCTTCAGCGTTATCTGTGTGTTCAGTATGCCTGCTGATGCATTTGATATTACAGATGGGAACCATTAACCAAATAAAAAACAGAGCTAACAGTTTTTTTAAGTAAAGAAACTGCAGAACTTTATCTCTGACGATCCAGTTCAGTATTTTTATTTGTGTGTTAAACATGCCTGCTGATGCATTTTCTATTACGGATGGACCATGGTACTATTAATCAATATTTCTTATTGATCTGGTGCTTCAATGCCTCTATTATCACAACTACGGTTTTTGTTTTTGTTTTTTTGTTTGTTTTGTTTATTTCTTAAAAGCATTTTTATTTGTTAAATATAGTAATCGGTATCGTGGTACTATTAATCTATATTGCTTATTGATCTAGTAGTTTAATGCTACTCATCAGTTCTTTTTGTTATTTTGTTATTTCTTGAGAAAAAATTACCCAAATTAAGAATAGAGTTAAAATTCATTGTTTTTTTTGTTGTTTTTTTTAACTACAGGATTTTATCTTTGACGGTTCAATCTAGTATTTTCCATTGTCTGTTAAATATGTCTGCTGATCTAAATGGTGTTACAGATGGATCATGGTACTATTAATCGATACTGCTCAGTTTGGTTCTTTTTTCTTCTTTTTTTTTAATAAGAGAACAAAAATGAACAAAATTAAGAACAAAGTTTATTTTTTCACATTTTTTAAGTAAAGACTGCTAGACTGTATCTTTGACAGTATTTTTCCTGTGACGTATTGATGGTTTTACTCCAGAAAACAGTATTTCTTCTATCACTGCCGACACCAAGGTTCAGTTAGAGACAGAGTGAAGATAAAGTGAAGCTTTGTTCGCCTGCAGCCCTTAAACCATTAAATCCCTCCGACTCTGAGCACATGAAGCTTTGACCGTTTCACAAAGAATTTATGAACAAAATCACAGCTAATGGTTGCCTTTGGTTACTGTTTATACCTCACACCGAAAGCTGCAAGCTGCATAACAAACCTGCTGCAACAAGAGCTGAACCACATCTAGACAGTAGAAACTTTCACCAAATGTTTCCACAGTTTTGCAATGTCTTTCTGCTCTTACATGCAGAAGACTTGATGCATTTGTGGCATCAAGTATCGTCAGCTACACTTAATTCTTTAATTTTCCTCCACCATTGTCAGTAAGAGCATCCAATAAATTCAGGTTAAAAGTAGATCTTTCTGCTTCAAAGTGCCTTTAGATCACTTCAATAATGATCCTGTGGACTTATTGCATTCAACATTGTAAGAGATTAGTCTAATAAAATCTGGTTTCCATCTCTGTCAGACGATACAGTCAACTGGAAGCTGTAAATCTGTCCAATTAATCTGTGGTGACTCTTACAGAAGCACATTGCATTTGCAAAAAAAAATCCCAGATGTCTCATACGTCGGTTGAAAGCCTTCATAATTGTTTTAATGTAATTTATCAGAGCTTTATATTTGCCTGCTTGTTTGTGTGTTTGTGTTCTGAGATTTACAGCATCTATAGCTGAAAATATACAACTCCATGTATTTGATGTGACTGAGAGAAAGAACTCTTGAAAATCTATCATATACAAACTGGAAACTGGGACAAATGTGTGAGATAACACTTGTGTAGCAAGAATAAATTGAAAATCAATTTTCTTTATAGCAGAAGCAACACCTTCGGCACGAAAACCCAGACACCATCTCATTCCTCTAAATAACTGGGAGGCATCTCAACTAACCAGGTTTGCAGGAGGGTGACAGAAAAGTGCATTTCTACCTGTAAGTGATGAACTTTCACTGGATGCTTTCACAGATTTCCTGCTCTTACATGCAAAAAACTTGTTGCATTTGTGGCATCGAGCATTGTCAGCGACTCTGGTAAAGTGAATCCACACTTTCTTTCTCACACTTTTCACTTTCTCCACAGTTTTCACAAAGAGCATCTGACACAAACTCTGAGAAAAATAATTCCTGGAAAACGCATCATAGACACTTTAGAAATTGAGTTGCTGAGATAAAATAAGAGAGGTAACGCTTGTGTAGCAAGAAAAATAGGAAATCTATTTTCTTTATAGCAGAAGCAATAACGTTGGTGCTTATTGGGTTTTAATACTTATCTCTACTCGCTATCTAGATGTAAATGCAAACAGTTCCAGTAAAACAACAGAATATGTTGGGAAGAAATGAATAAATTCTTCTTGGATCTCATATGGATTTAGATAATAACTTTTAGATGCAAAACAAACCAAAGTGAGGCTTCCTGAAAATCGGAAATAAATATAATCCTCATGAAATATCTTTTATCTTTCTCACAGGTTTTCTGAAAGCTTCCTTCAACAGCTTTGACACCAAAACCCCCAAAACCATCTCACTCCTCTAATAACTGGAACTGAACTGAACTTTTACTGAATACTTCCACAGAATGACTGTCTTTCTGCTCTTACATGCAAAAGACTTATACAGAGAAAGACGTAAATCACAATAGCACTGGCTAAGGTATGATCTATATGCTTGTATACAAAAAAACGTAAAACAAAAATCCCCCTATAGAAATGTCTCCTCAGTTTCACAATTTACGACACAACTATCAATACATCCAGTCAAGCTTCAGAAAGTTTTAGAATTTGCCTTCATACAAATCTTCCTCATTCCTCCTCTAATACTTATGTGTTTTTCTGCTAAACACTGTATCACGTTTGCTGTTCAACCATCACTTAATAAAAGCTGAATAAAAGCTTTGTGTGTGTCTGTTCTTCATATATCTCGACAACCGTACATCCAATCTACATTACTCAAGTTTCAAATCATTTGGATGAGCGTTTGCAATTTTTGATCTCTTTTTGTGCTCCTTAGAGTGCCTTTAGCTACCTGTTTTTGTTGTTTCACTGCAATCGTCTTTTAAATGTATTTCTTAAATATGTGTCTGTTCTTCATATATCTCGAAAACCGTACATCCAATCTACATTAAACTTGGTGGATGTATTGCTAAAGACCTGAGGGAGTGCAGTGTCAAGTTTTAAATCATTTGGATGAGCATTTGCAATTTCTGATCTCTTTTCATACTCCTTAGAGGGCCTCTAACTGCATGTTTTTGTTGTTTCACTGCAATCGTCTTTTAAATGTATTTCTGTTCCTTTGTCACACCTGGTTTTAACTGCATGGATGAATAAAACCACTACACTGCTGCTTTCTTTGCTACAAAGAAAGACAGAAAATCACATGACCACTGGCTAATTCCTGGAACCGCACAGACAGTTTAATAGCCAGGGGCCTGATATCATTAAAGTGTTTTTGTGTTCACCCACAGAAATACAGAATCAGTCAAAACCAATATTGTCAGCCTGAACCAACTCAGGGACAACACCTCTGCAGGAAGTTTGATCACTAAAATAAATAATAAAATTAAAAATTTAAAAGTACACTAGTCAAAACAAACGCTAAAAAAATTAACCGACGTCTTTGGGAAAACTGGTTTTAATCTCAGTTTGGCTTCAGGGAAAACAGTTGGGAAACAGCAGCAGCACTGAAAGCACATCAAGCACCATAACAAAGTCCCAGTTGTCTGATTAAAGGTGGTTTAACAAGGTTTTTATGTAAAGTAGACCCAATTTAGCCGACACATGTCCTCCTCTATAAATGAGACAACTTTCTAAAAATGTGTGGCAAAAAACCCCCCCACACATTTTTACACTCAAAATGTCACATCTAAATGCAGAATATAAAACAGAAAGCAGAGGACAAGTCAAAATATCTTAAAGCAAGACATTTCAAATTCAGTTGGCTCCTCTGTTGCTTTAATATTTGCAGAAACATGAATCTGTTAATCGGTGTCATGTTGGAGGAGTCAGAAGTATTTCCAAATCTTGTTGCAGTTTGGGACCGTTGTGTGATTTTGCCAGAAGCATGTTCAGAGGAAAACATACTGCATGAATGCGCCCGAGTTTAGAAATGATCTCCACTGAGAGCCAAGTGACAGGAACAAAATGTCATTATAAACCGAAAAACCCTGACAAAATTCTTACTGGTTAACATTTAAAATAGTCAGTGACACAAAAAAGTCACTGGTTTATCGAGGATTTGTGTGGTTGCAAATGACCGAGTGCATGTATGTTGTGGAAGAAATATAAAAAGTGTAAATGCACATGAGAAACAGAGAGAGAAAACGAGGCAAAGCAAAGATGAAGTCGAGCCATTACTGTTAATCAAAAGGTGTTTCACTAACCTGGGAAGATTCTCTAGAAATGGCAAAGGTCAGAGTGTTAAAGAGAGACAGAATGAGGACAAAGTAGACGGAGCAGAAAAGCCACGAGAGACGGCAACCGGCAGGTAATGGGGGTGAGGAAGGTGTGATTAAAGACTGGGATGGAACTGAGGAGGAGGTAAAGACAACAGGGAGAAGAGCTGCAAGTTTATCAGGATAAATGCTTTAACTTATCTATCAAGGTGCACAGGTGATATATTTGATGCTAACAATGAAAAGCACACACATGGTTGCATTCCCATCCAGCATCTTTGGAATGAAATGAAGCTTCAGCTAAAACAAGTGCTTGTGTAACAGATTAGTCAACTGACTTTTCATAGTTGATCATTTTGATAGTTGATCAGTAGCTGATACCATCTTTAGTAGGGCTTTTCGGAATAGTAATTGCCGTCCTTCGAATATTCGGGTCCAATTCATGACAACTATTCGAATATTCGTCTCCAGCATGCCGCTGCGGACTGCTGTCACATGCTGGAGCCTCCACAGCGTGCTCCACAGCTACCGGCGACGGCGACGTGCACGACTATTCTAATAACAAAATTACGCCGGTGCTAGAACATCAGCTGAGTACTAGAGCGGCATGCTGTAGCCTCCGTAGCGATCAGTGATGGTCCTCAGCTACCAAGACGCATGGTAGCTACCGGCGTGCGTGGTGTAAGCGGGCACGACTATTCGAATATCAAAATTACTATTTGAATACCACCACAACGGACGAATATTCAGATATTCGAATATTCTGGACCAGCCCTAATCTTTAGCCATGCTAGTGGATTAGCTCTAGAGACAGCAGCACTAGTCAGATAAGTTGTCTGGTCAACCACTTTGGTCCGAATTGAAATGGATGATTTGCCATTCATGGTCTCCAGAGGATGAATCCTACTACCTTTGGTGATTTTTCTCCGACCCCTCTGCCGCCATCAGGTGGACAGTTTTTTGAGCGAAGTTCTCAATGAAAATTGGATCGCACAAATTTAACCAGTATTTTTGAAGTCTGCCGTTTTATTTACACATGAAAAACTAAAGATGTCCTCATCAGCCTCAACAGTTGTTTTGTGTTTAGTGCTAATTTGCAAATATAGCATGCCAGAAAGCTCAATTAAGATATAAGATATCCTTGCTAAAAATTACCATGTTAGCATGCTAATGTTTACTTCGGAGCCCTACTGTGCCTTATTGCAGTCTCAAAGATGTGCTAGCATCACTAGAAGTTTTGTTTAACCAAAAAAAATCCAAACGTGTATTTCTTTGTCTCACAAATTGGAAAATAAGTACCTCTGGTTTTGGATTTATTGATTAGGCAATACTAATCATTTCGAAATGTAAAGAATATTTTTACCTTTTCTTTTCAAAACAAATAAATTTTACCTATTGGTTTCTACAACAGTTGTTATGAAGGTCTGTCTCCATTCTGGCAGTAACTGACTCCTCCTAACGCCCGGCTACGAAATGGGCAAAGAGGTGGCATATGAGTGAATGGCAAAGTGGTCACACCTGTAATTATGCATAACTTTAAACCTTATTTGCACCAGGCAGCAAACGTGTATTTCTGCTGTAAAGTTAGGAATGTTAATATGGAAGTCTATGGGGATTGACTCACTTTCGGAACCAGCCTCTAGTGGACATTTGAGGAACTGCAGTTTTTGGCAGTTCAGTGATTTTTCTACAATATTGTCGGAGGCCTTCAAACATGAAACTCATGGTTTGAAATTATGTTCATTAGCTACACATGGCTACGTCCTGTCTACTCTTCTCAGTTTGAAACTAAGCACACTGCTGCAGCTTTCGTTCTCTTTTAATTTCATCTTTTTTTATGTGATATCCTGTTTTCCACTTATGCTCCATCACGTTTCAAATTCTCAAATGGATCAATAACATTTCATCTTTCTTTAAAAGGGTACATTGTGGTTTGTTCTAGGTTGTCCAAAAAAAAGGGATGAGTCAACGCTTTGAAAAGCAAACAACCTCCAGGGACTCGCATTAATTCTCCATAACTACATCTCATATATTTTTTTAATCTTTTTTGGGGACTGTGGTGATGTCCTGAATAGATTCATCTCTTCTGCTCCCACAGCAGTTCCTGTAAAATCTGGACCTTTGAAGAAATATGACCCAGTCCTTGTTTTTATCGCCGTCCTGACCGTGGTCATTGTACAGACCTTGAATCAGGTTAGAGGGATTAAATTAAGGTTCTTTCTCAGACAAACGTTCATCTTCCTCAGTGTAATCATCATTATCTGCCTCCCAACCTGCCCTGAGCAACAATAAGGGACTCTCATCCATATTCAGACGGTGTCATCAAGACAACACTAATACTCCATTATCTTGCTCACCATTACAATGCATGTAGTGAATGTGGAGGCAGAGTGATGGCCAGGGGCAGGTGGCATGAGCAATAATGAAAGTGAAAATGTGTGAGTAAAAATGGGAAAGAGAGAGAAGAGGAAAGGTAAAAATATCCACAACATGCTGCAGAAAAAATATGATTCAATAAAGGGAACAAAGAGAAATTCTCTGACTTCTGGCGTGAATACTGCTATTGCTCAAACTGTACAATTAACTCTGGTTAATCGTGCATTAAGGCTCATTAGTTGTGAAAATATAATTGGTTCCAGTTGCTAAAATCAGCCTCCAAAACGTACACAAATGAGTTTATGCTCAACAAGGAAACAGCTACTTGTAGACAGTAGTTAACATAATAATTATAAGTTTAAACCTGCCAGCGAGACTTTACGAAAGCATGCAAAACTGCATCAGAAAATGTCAAAATTCACACTAAAACTCAGCGAAGGTAAATGCTAAATGCAAAACGTGTGTGCATCTTGTGCGTATGAGCTGCTCTGTATGTATTTAACCTGCATCCTTTAAATTACACCTCACAGTATCTAATGATGCACAAACAAGGGAACAAATCAATCTCCATTTACGTCCAAACAGCTGTGAGGTCAAGTATTGACTGTGTTGGTCACTGACTCACTGGATCTAATGTAGGCTGTTATACAGAGTCAGTTTAACTCCCTTTTTTACCTTCCTAAAAGCATATGTTGGAAATTATGTGAATGTCTGGAAATGTGTATATATATATATATATATATATGAGCTCTGTTTTCAGGGAGTGCACTGAAGTTTCGTCGTGTATCTTGACACAGTCACAATATATCTTGAGTCTCATATTTCCTAATGTGCTCTCAATGCTGCTGCCTCTTTTTTTTGTTCCTTTCTTGCTTATACGCACCAGCTGGTGAAATTACTACCATGCTGATTTTACAGTTTGTTTTCTCAGCTTAGTGAGTGCATTTATGGTCACATGCAAATGAGTATATTCTAAGGGTGGATTTATACACTGATCTGGCATAACATTATGACCACCTGCCTAATATTGTGTTGGTCCTCCTGATGTCGTCAAAAATGTTCTGAACCATTGGGCATGGACAAGAGGACCGCTCCCAGGTAATGGCCTCAATATCAGCAAAGTTGGTAGAAACACACTAAACCCTGTTCACATTGGGTTAGTTTTACCCCACATCTGTGTTTCGTGCAGCACATGTGGGATAAGCAAAGCCTATGTTTCCTTGAGTTTTCTGATATTATCCCCAGATATGATATCATTGACTGCTACACAATAGCTGTTGAGCCTGCAGAAATACAGCAAAATGTTCCTTAATGCATGCTGCCAAGGATCCGATGGATTTGAGCTTTCTGTGAATGGAGCTTGTGCAGTTGGGTAGGTCTCCTGAATTTGCAGGAAAAAGGCAGAAGAGAGGTGCGGAGGACACAAAAACCTTCCTAAACCTTGATAAAAAATAAATAAATAAAAATTCTCAGAGACACTGGTTTGTACAAGATGCGACTGTGGGAATATGGGGGTTAATTTATGGGGAAATCTTTACTTATAAATTAGGATTAAGATCACAGATGAGCTCCACAATTATTACAAATTACTGGAGGTCCCCATGTAATACTGGTCCCCTGCTAACATGGCTTTAGTGAATAAAACATGAAGCACTAAAGCAGGGGTGGCTAACCCTGGTCCCCGAGAGCCACAATCCAGCATGTTTTAAATGTTTCCCTCTTCCAACACACCTGATTCAAATGATCAGCTCATCATCAAGCTCTGCAGATCATTTGAATCAGGTGTGTTGGCAGAAGGAAACATCTAAAACATGCTGGATTGTGGCTCTCGAGGACCAGGGTTGTCCACCCCTGCACTAAAGGTATGTCAGTTCCATGTCCACTGAAGTTTCTGCTCCAAAGAAAAAGCAAATATTAAAATGTATCATAGATCTGTGTTTGGAACCATTTATACACAAGAGGAAAAAATGTCCATGCTGTCTTCATTGTTTGAGGTTTGACAGGTTCTTCTTCTGTCATTTTGTTACAGAAACGCTTTAAAGGCACCCGACTGGAAAATTAGCAACAGCAGCTGTTCATCTTGACAAACCAAATTCTAATATGGGTGATGGAAACAAACATGCATTTTTGTTTTGCTGATTTTCTTAACACTCAGTTAAAATTGAAAACTTGTGCTTAAGTTTGGTGCAAACATGTGTATAGTGTAAAATTTGGATCAGGGTCGAATAAGACTGTTTTTAAGTGACACAAAGCCTTCATTTTCTAAATAAGTGCAGCAGCATCAACCAATAAGTGATTCATTTGGAACATGAATAGAGCACACTGGACTATGATGATATTGGTGTTTTAAGGCATGGAGGTCAGTAAGCGTCACAGAAGACTTTGTCATGGTGCCCATTTACTAGTTAAACCCCCACTACTGCTGCAGCTAATCTACAATATTCGAAGTGTGTATTTTGGAGGAAAAAAGTATCAGATTGGGACTGAATATTGGCAGATACTAAATATGAAATGACTTGGACTGGACTGTATCCTGGTGAGCTAGTCTGAAAAATTTGCCTTCTGCCATTTCTAGGTCAAGTAACAAGTTGTATCTCATTCGTGTAGCCTGCACATGAACAGACATTCAAGTTATATTTGGGTTAATGTTCTTTGTTTCCAAATAAGCAGCTAAAGAGGCTAAAGAGGCTACCCCAGTGAGCTTGTGAGATTAGAAAAACTCGTAATTATGTTTTTCCACACTCGAACCAAAACTGCCGCTTCCTCATTATTACCCTCCGGCCCTCCGCTCTCATTCTGCTCTTTTTTCTGTTAATGTCTTTTATTGCTATTTATTACCAAGTACAAACTCCTTCCCTGAAGAGAGCTCTACTCCATTAAAACTGTTTAGTGGCCACCAGCTGAAGAGAGTTGATGTGAATGTGTCTATCTGTATACACTCAGTCAACTATAAAGAGCTTTAAATACATAAATATGCTAAAATCCAGTAGCTCCAGATAACCTTGCCTGTTTTAAAGACTGATATAACTTCTGAACCGTCTTGAAGTTTCTCTCTTTTCATAAGCAGAACTTTCTCTTCTATTGATTAAAGCCAGCTTTTAGATAAAATCATATTTCCATCTACAGATGCTGTGTTGTATTTCATCTGTGCAGCTCTTATCATAACCATGTTTACAAGGTCAAACACAGGCTGTAATCGCCACTAAAACAAATTCACACCTCATTCAGAAATGTAAATCTGCTCCAACAACCCAAATCAGCCTGGATGGACTCCAATCACGTAGAATCCAACGAAAAAACAAGCACATTTCCAGTTATTTGGTTAATCAGCACCAGTCAGTATCTTGGTAGGTCTGACACTACTAAACCAAGGACAAACTTCTGTACTGTCTGATGTTATATCCAACTCAGGTATGTCTGTGGCTGATTTTTAATTAGAATATTCTAAAGCAGCTACTGTAGTTTTAGAATACTTTCAAATTTAACTCTGTCAACTTCAGGTCTGTTGAATGGGACCAGTGACCTGCACACTAATCCCTACTATGGCCTACACTGGTTTTAATCATGCATATTATGTGGAACATATGGAACCTGCTTATTAAAATCCCTATATGATGCCAATATGATCCATGTTTCTGCCTGTTGTAGAAGCATTTACACTGAACAACCTGCATCATATCGGTACCAAATGCATTATCAGCGTCACATTTTTACTTATCAATATCTTGACAAACATCCAATGTCTCACTAATAAATTCAGAAATCTGTGTATTCCTGCATATCTCAAAATCGTACATCCAAACTTGGAGGGTGTATTGCTGGACAACCAAGGTAGTGCAATGTTAAGTAGATCTACTCAAAGTACAGTGCCATGAAAAAACTATTTGCCCCCCTACAGAAATGTTCTATTTTTGCATATTTCTCACACTTCAAATGTTTCAGATCATCAAACTAATATTTATATTTACTGAATATTAGACAGAGATAGCCCACAAAATACAAAATGTCATTTTTAAATGATGATTTATTAAAGATTTATTGAAAACCTATATGACTCCTGTGTAAAAGTAATTGCTAATAACTTATAACTAATAACTTTAGTTAATATAGTTAATAACTAATAATGCAACCTAATAACTGGTTGGTCCCTTGGCAGCAACAACTGCAGTTAAATGTTTGTTCCAGCTTGTGATCAGTCTTTTACATCACCATGGAGGAATGTTGGTCCACTCTTCTCTGTAGAATAGTTTTAATTCGGTCACATTAGATGGTTTTCCAGCATGAACTGGGGCCTCATTTATAAAGCTTACTTACGCACAAAACGGGGCTTGAAAATTGCATACGCCATTTCCTACGCAAATGTTGGGATTTATAAAAATAAACTTGGCGTGAGAATGTGTGCACCGGTACGCCAACTTTGATGCTGGCGTACGAACATTTTGGAGACACGGGGAACTGGCGGCGCAGATGGTGAGGTGGTGAATTGAAGCCAGATTGATCTCATACATTTATTGTCATCACATATCAGACTTATAGACCCGCGTAGTCATAAACAACAAAGTCTGCAGTGTTACAGGTGTGTTCCTTTAGTGAGGCATATGCACAATGTTCATATATCATACTTCCATCTTTAAAGGGCATAGAGCAGTGGCTAGCACTGATGGTTTAGTATTCATTCTGACAAGGTGTGTAACAATCAGTCTATTTGCTGAGTAATCATATAAATAGTGCGGTGACACTTGTGCGTAATGCTGCACTATGGATACGCAGCACTGCTGGAAGATCACGCAAATGGATCAGGATGGAGAGAGTTTTTAGGGACCACGGAGATTTCCTGGCCCATGATGATGACTGGCTATTAAGCCGATTTAGATTCCCTAGAGCAGTGCTCTTGGAGCTATGTGCTGAACTGGGCCTAGTGTTACACAGATCCACCCGCCGGAACCGCGCCGTCCCGGTGCAGGTACAGGTGCTGACCACTCTGGGGTTTCTGGCCACCGGCCCGTTTAGCTGACAGGTATGTGTTTGATATGAATAACAAGTCTAAAGAACCTTTTGAGTATGATACAATCAGTGCTTAAAGTGGGATTTGACAGGTGGCGGAGCCCTAAATTTCGGTGTTGCGGGGAAGAGGTGCACCGCACTCACGTTGCTACAAGGGCTCCGAGTGAGAATGAATTTGTCTATGTGAACCGAAAAAATGTGCAAACAATCAATGTACAAATTATTTGCACCTCAAACAAGGTTTTGGCAAATTTCGTGGCACGGTGGCCTGGGTCAACACAACTCATTCATCCTGACGCACAGGGAGCAGACTGCAGGCAGCCGCTGTGCGTGAAGGCTGGCTCTGTGGAAATCACAATATTCTGCCACTCACTTGTTTTTATATTTTATTAATGATGCCACTGTGACCACCATATTAAACATTTTTTCTGACCTCCACCCACAAGCACCTCTATTTCGGTCTCCATGAAATTCCTTTTCCGTGTCTTCTCTACCATGATCAAGCGTAAAATGCCATTGATCAGCAGCTTATTGATATGCAAAGACATTCATGAGGTACTTTGCATTGACCATTCATGGTAAAATGTGGGTGTGTTGAGGGCGGGATTTGAGGTGAATCCATCTGCGCAATCTTCCAAGATGAAGTGTGATTTATAAAGCAAAAGTGCGTGCAGATGTGCGTATGCACGGTTTTATAAATCAGAATACGTTTTGGCGTACGCCATTTTCAGTTTTTGGGCTTACGCACACTTTTAGTATGGATCCTACACAATGTTTTATAAATGAGGCCCCTGATCTTTTGAGGTCTTGCCGCAGCATCTTAATTAGATTGATGTTCGGACTTTGACTCGGCCACTCCAAAACCTTAATTTAGTTGTTTTTGAGTCACTCAGAGGTGGACTTGCTTGCCCTTTAGCTACTTCACAATGCCAGGCAGGTTATATATAGCGATTTTTAGGTTCAACAAGCCCAGCAGTAATCATATGTGTGTGTGGCTGGTGAAATTTAACCCACTTGCCAAATGAATTTGGTAATTTAATAGATTGGTAGCTAAGGGAGCAACTACATTTTCACATTGGGCAAGATGGGCTGGACAGCATTTTTCCTTCATTTTTCCTGTAAAAACTTTTTCACGGCACTGTAGATCAGATGAACAGGGGCCACATCTTGGGAGCTGGGGAGACAAAGTTCCTTCAGGATAATGGTGCTACTCAGAACAACACAAAACTACATGTGATTATTAATCATGGTGCTAGAAATTTGGTAGTCGGTACCAATGCCACTGAAAACCCATCATTCTCAACACCAGTTACAATGAACCAATGCAATGAACTCTTATTTATTTGAAAAATATATGTGGTGTAGAGCTCTCAAGCAATAAAAAATACATTATTGTCACTTTGCCTGAAATTACAGTCATGTCTTTTTTTTATTGCTTAAAAGCTCTTGTATTGTGCCAAAAAATACAACTTTTTTATGGTGGCATAGAATTTCTGCTCGATATAAGACAAAAAAAAATGGAAATAATAAATAGCCGAGGCACAAGACAGAACAAAATTCACTATAAACAGGAGAATGTGCACAGTGAAAGATAATGTACATAGTTCTAATGTGCCATATATAAGAGGTGAACAATTTAAGGGTAAAATGATGAGTATGTATTCAATTTGGTAAATGTAGTGTTATTAGCAAGAATGCAGGTGGTCAAGAGAGTAAAAAGAAACGTCAAGGGAGGATGAAGCAGCCAGTCCAGCCTTTGTGATTGAATCTGAATCTGCCCTCGGGGAAGGAAACTGTTACACAGTGTGGCCCAAATACTTCAGCAGCTTTTGCCAGACAGCAGAGTGAAGAATTTATGTGAGGAGAGCAGGGGGTCATCTACAGTGTTGGTGGCTTGGGGATGAAGTATGAAGCCTGTGATGATGGTCTCAGCTATCCTTATTATCTGCTGCAGAGTCTTGAGATCCGCAATTTCCAAACCAGGCAGTGATATTCCCTCTGTAGAAGGTGATCAGGGCTGCAGGACGGCAGATGTACAGGCTCTGCTGGGTTTTCTTGGCTATAAAGCTGGTGTTCAGGTGGTTAACGAGGTTCTTTAGCAGGAATTTTGTGCTCTTGATTCACCTCGATGCTCAGCAGAGAGCGGTTCTCCAGCCATTTCTTTTGATTTGTCCCAGTTTTGAGCCTAAAAATTTGAATAATGATGTTTGCACGGAACATAATTGTTCTTACACGGCAGCACATTAGTCATGGGGTCACAAATAAGGCAGCAGCCAGTGGTTCCACTTAATTAATGACAGTAGGAGTATGCTAAATCTCTGAAAGGCATGTTCACACTCCTGATTTAGCTCTAAAACTGTGCAGTCATAACGATTATGAGCACAAAGCAAGTCAAGGTTTGATTTTATGAGCTGTGACAGGAGACGTTTGAGACAATGATAACCACAGCTGCCTTGTTTACTGTGCATCTGTCAGCGGAGGAAAGCTGAACTTTAACACCCGCTGCTGCATCAGCACACAGTGATTTAGCCGCTAATGGCCTGCATTGTACCATCAGGAACAACCGCAGAGCAAATAACAGCTGACACCACATTAAAGAATAGGAGGGAAACGTTCATGTCGAGCATTTCACAGCAAAAGCCTTCCAGCGCTGCGACCGACTGCCAATGTGCCCGTCGGGACAAAAAGCAACCAGAGCAAATCAAATGAAACAGGATATGCTAATGTAATTCTATTTGGTGCTCGATATCACTCCATTACCCTGCTGATAGCGGTAAACACTGGAGAGAAAAGAGTCACTGAGGTTGCCCTGCTGATGTGACCTGAAGCTGTGCATCAGGGCAATATAATGAAGTTGAATATAGTGTACAACAATGAAACTGCAACACTATATTCTAAGTGCAAGAAACAAAGTCCATACATTCATCTTATTCTGCTTATTGCATCTGTTAGGAAGCATGAGCTCCCTACTTACTACATATAGTACTAATATGCATATAGATGTGTCCTGTTTGGCCAGTTTAAGTAGGAAAGACAAGCCCTTTTCCTATGTGAGTGTTTGTCTATGAAGGTAATGCAGCTCTACTAACTGTTGAATGTTAGTTTATTTTTTTCTCTTGTTATACTTGTTTCTTTTTCTTCTATTTTGGATATTTGCTGTTAGTTTAAAATAAACTGCTTCCTATTTTCCAGCACTTTTTTTTTTTTTTGCCAGTGTTATGTTTTCCCATGCAAGACCTACACCCTCCTTGCAACAATTGCAATGGAAGCATTGTCATCCAGCAACATTTTCCAGTTCCTCCTGGGGGATCCTGATAAGTTCCCAGGCCAGATGAGATATGTAATCCCTCCAGGCAGTATGTAGTAGGTATGTTACATTCAAGAAAAATACAGAAACTAATGTGCAAAGTAACATGCTAGTAGAATAAATAATTAACAGTAGCATGTGCTAGTTGTTTGACTAAATGCCAAAAATCTGCTAAGTAAAACACATATTGATGTCTATTTTCATCCACTGTCATTGTGCGAATATAATTCTCCAGCTGGTTGCCATTAACCCTTTAAGACCTGAGCCTTAAAATGTCCGCCTGGTCTTTTTTCCTTATTTTGTTTACAAAAAGGTAAGAAAATGTCCTGTCAGTGCTTCTGCCTATTTTTTTCATTGCGCTTTACAGCCAATATAGTGTCATTACGGTAATTTTACGGTAATTTCATCCAGTGGATTCCTGGGGGGGGGCACGAAGGAAATTACCGTAATGATACCATATTGGCTGTAAAGCGCAATGATAATTTTACAGTAATTCTACGGTAATTTTACAGTAATTTCATCCAGTGGATTCCTAGGGGGGCACTAATGAAATTACCGTAATGACACCATATTGGCTGTAAAGCGCAACGCTTCAGCTTTCAGAAACCGTTGGATTTTTTTCCGATATCACAAACGGTGACATTTACGGTATTCCAAACTGCGCTTGGCAAATGTGTCGCTGATGACGCATTAGGACTGAAAGGGTAAAAGGTCCCATATTGTTCCCATTTTGATGGGATTTGTACAAGGACGAGTGACAACACCCACCTACCCAATGTGGTCTTATTTTTATCCAGAAATGCAAACCTGAAGCTAAATCACACCAGTGGTACACCCCAGACTTCTGCTCTTTGTCTTCTGGACTCCAGTCTACTCCCTATATGGGAGGTCACGGCCTCGCTGCCAAACCCTGTTAGCTTTTTTCTGAATGTATGCTGAGATGTTGAGGCAGTGCTGGTGAGAGTGAGAAGGTCAGACAGGGAGGGCCATGTAATGGTTCACTGTGTTTCTGTCGCAGTGATGCCGAGAAAGAAAATCAGAGCCTGGAGCAAAATGGGCTGACAGGGAAGACAGTGTTCAGAAATACAGAAGCTGCTTCTTCAGCTCTGCCTCTGTGCAGCTCTACTTCACTTTTATTCCACATTTTTAAAGACAAAGTGCTCATTCTCCTCTGTTTAGGGCAGCAAAAGAATACAGGAGATGTATTCTGGTGCATGCATTTTGTTATTTATTTTAATATCTAGTTGCAGTCTTAATTAACAGAATGGAGTTTCTATTTGTGTTGCAGTCAATTACTGTGATCGCTGTTCATCTCCTGTAGACTACAAGCTTGTCTGTAACGTAAACACTTAATTAAAACTGATGGGAAATTATTTTAAGATTCAATGCAATGTTTTTAATAGAGAATAAACCTAACGGACAAACAGTAATTGAGGTGGCGATTCCTACACTCTGCATTCAAACAGTTTCATTTTTAGAGGTAAAATCCCACAGCAATAGTCTCACAAAAAAGAGATGCAAACAAAAATTTGATGAAGACGTTTGCAGCACCACTTAAATCCTGTCCCAAACATGGCAAGGTTACATAAAATCTGACACAAAACAGGTGAACTACTGTTTAACTAAATGCTAACCTGCAGTGACATTTATCTAAAATGCTAAGCTATAACAAAAGAGTATCGGTAGCACAAGTATAGCACAATATTTAGCAGAAATGTGCTAACATTAGCCACCATAAGGTACTAGCCTGTTACAGAAAGAGCTCTGACCCGTGGACAAACCATCAAAGCTAATGGTAATGTTAGCCACATTAGCCACACAGTGTGCTAACAAGGACTTTCCTGTTTTTGTGGGGGCATTGCCATTGCCAATAATAGTATTATACTGGGTGTTTGGTTTCCCAGATGCTGGGAGTGCATGAAGACTCTTGTGTTCACTCTTGCAGTCAACAACAGAAACTGAAGGGGCACTAGCGGAATGGCAGCATAAAGCATCTTAACATTCTTTATTGAGAAATATAAAATACAATAAAATGGATTTTCAGCATATGGGATGTTTAAAACATTACGTACTTCATATACTAACATGAGAAACTGGAGTAACATGCTCAATATCAGTTATCTTTTCCACCTCAGCAAAACATTTAGCAAATATTGCAGGATTTGTCCACATTTCCACACAGGAGTTTTTATATGCAAATTGAAATGTGTACAGAAACAGGTGTTTAGAAAGCATATATTGCCTCACTCATAGTTTTGAGCCTCCATTTTCGGTGCCAACATTACAATATTTTCTCAGACAAAGTGCTCATCTCTCCTGTTTTACCAGAGCTTCAAACCAAAACATCAGCATTTGATCTGTTCAGCTACTTAACTGATCAAATAGTATTTATTTTGGAAGGTGGGTAGTCCAGTCCTAAACGGCTGGTCCTCTCGCGGTTAGAAATGGATTTGTTTCTGTTCTTAGCAAGTAACTAAGTAGCAGGAAGCGAGGTAGGTTTTTTTACTCTTTTTTAACAACTTCCTTCAAAGAAATTTAAAATGGTAGTCAGATTGTATATCCTGTGGAAAGCTGTTCCAGAAATGAAAAAAGCTGCAGAATCCTGTTAGAAGTGCTGATTAAAGCATTAAATCTGTCAACCTACAGCTATGTGCATGGGCTCAAAATCACTGTTACAGAAAATCACTACTCCCTAAAGCCAAAGGATGTCCACATATCTAATGTCAAATTCTTTAGAAATCCCTCAAAAAGTTCACGCCTTGGCTTTTGGAAACTTCAGGCTTCAGTCAACGAGAAAGTAAAAAGAATTTCCTCAAAATATAGTTTATCATGTTAGAATTCATTAAACTGAATCATAAAGCCGATGTTTTTCCTTGTCCGACCCGTATATCTTGTATTTTTCCCCTGGTTTTGCCTGTCATTCCTCTCATCCACTCTTCCTACTCTCCTCCTTTCCTCTTGAGCACAGAAAGCTCTCCATCCAGAACAAGAAACACAAATGAGTGTCGTCGTTTTATGTCGCCAGATTTCACACTGTCAGGCTGCCAGCTCTTGTTTGTGCAGGTTTTCCCCTGTAATCATCCTCTCTCTGAGCTTCTAATGAAAGTCTCAGCAGGGCTTCGGGCTTCCCCTGGTATAGAGCTTTCTGCTGAGAGGATGAGGCGCTGCCACTAGAGTCTACAGTAAATTGAGAGCGAGTCATCAGACGGCAGAGTAAGTAATCTGGGCTTAAACGCTGAAGCGTCAGCACCTTCGGCCAAAGCTCCTCAAATCTAGACTTACAGCTCTGCTGGGTCACAGAGAACAGGGTGTTCTCACTTTTAAATGCTCTCAAGTAGTTGCACATCATCGGTGCATGACGTTCGCTGCACTTCCAGGAGTCACTTTCTCTCGACGGGATGTTTTTTACCGTTTTTTTTTTGTGTGTATCGACTTTTGCCCCGCCGCTCTCATCTACCTCCACTTTGAGAGTCTTACAGTTCCCGCTCGTCTTTTGACAGAAGCAGCGTCTCGTTGAATGTTTTTTTGCAGTCGGCATGTGTGGGAGGAGAGAGCAATAGCGGTACTTATCCTGATGGGAGTGAGGGTGTTTTGTTCGGTTGAGAAAAGGGCTCGTCTCAACGTGTCTCCTGGATGGATTTGCACTCTGGTCTATGGAGGCCAACATCAATGGACAATTCGTGTTTCTGCCTCTTCTGCAGCAGATTTCTCCGTGAGCAACGTTGCACAAAGATGAATCTAAAACGCCCTCCACAAGACACACTGCACAAGACACACATTTTGTAAGTGGCTAACAATTTGCAGTAAATGTCTCCTCTATCAGAAATGCACCAACAATTACAAAACCAGACAAAGGAAATTACCAAAAACTCGCTCTGGTCATAAAGTTTTTTACTTTCCTTAATGCCCAAATGGTGTTTTTTAAATGCTGCAAGACACCTTCTGTTTCCCCATCCTACAAAGTGAGGTCTGAAATGGCAAAATATGCTCATATATATAAAAATGAGTCTCTCAGTTATATTTGGAGAACCATTTTGAAACTCCAGAACTCCATTCTACTTGGATTAGGCTATCTAGCAATGTTTTTGTTCTTA
>OMNN01062880.1:15081-29850 GCA_900302755.1 Chromis chromis | reverse complement strand
CCTGAATCTTTGTCTTTTATGTCTTATTGCTTTTTTAGTAGGCGCTCTATTTCTTAAGTTATTATTAATATCTGGTACAAGAATTTCCTTTGTGACTAAAAAGTCTTATCTTATCTGTCTTCTCCATATAGGAAAAAAGACTCACAGTTGAAGTACTCCTTACCTACGAGTAAGTCAAGCACCCTTTAAATTTCCCTGCACTTTTTAATTCTTGTTAAAAAAAAAAATTTGACTATGTATGTTTTTCTGTCCGGTAGGTTCTCAAGGTTTCAAGGCAAAGAGTCTCCCCTGCCCACAATCTGAGCTTATCTCCTACCCTCTGGAGCGAAATATCCATGATGCTCTACCAAACCCCCCTCTTAATGGTAAGAATTCATAAATATTTAAGGATTTGTTTACATGTTTTAAACAGGATGCTGCAGCTTCTTTTTTTTCTGCAAGTACCATCATGTCTTACTCATTCAGAGCTTCCTGGTCATCTCGAGTGTTTCCCTCCTCCATGTTTCCCGCTCTAACAAACTCTGGCTTCAGCGGTCAGTTTGAGCAGCTCCTGCCAGGCCTGACAGGCAAACAGCTCTCCCGGCAGGCCGTCCATTCTTTCCCCTGGCTCAGCCCATCACCCAGTCGCAGTATAAACATTCCTTTCTTTGGTCCACGGAGCCTCACTGAAAGAGACCCTTTAATTGGAGCTCGATAAAGGGCGCTCAGCCTGGTCTCCCCCCTTCACCAGTCCCATCTCTGCCTCCCCCATCCCCCTCCCGCAGCAAGGGGGCCCTTCACTGAGATGTCCAGTGATAAACAGGACAGAGGGTCAATGCTAAGACAATCAAAGCCCTCACTAAAGCCCGTCTAATTAAAATAGCTCTGGCTCTGAGGCTCCCCGTGGGCTCTTGAGCAAGGCCTCCCACACCACAGCCTCTTCTGGAGGAGTGAGGAGTAGAGTCTGGTTGGATCTAAGTGCTGCACTGTCAGCCCCCGTCTCTGTGATTAGAGGAGACATTGTTGGTGGCCAGGCAGCTCACGCAGGGGCTCTACATTGGCCTGGTATGAGACTGCTATTTAGCAGAAACAAAGCTTTTCCCAGAAATTGCTGTGTAAGATGCAAATAAGCAGTTGAGAGTTTTTCCTGTTATTGAAAGGATGCTGCTGTGTAGTATAGCTGCCAATTTCATACACATTTAGTAGAATATTCATGTGGATCCACCAATATGTTTTAAAATTCATAAAATGTCAGATTTATCTTACGCATATGAGCGGATCCTGAAGTGTTTGTGTCTTCTATTAGTCTTACAGATATAGTACTAAAAGAAAGGGGAATGTCAATAAAGATCTATTCTATTCTAAAACAGATTTAAGACATGCATGGTCCCAAAAATACTGTGGGACAAAACTCCAAGCTCAAATTGAGTTATAAATGCAAAATACATCATTTTTAGATTTTTGAAGTGGAAAAAAAAACATAAATACAATCTCAACCTTTACATATTAATCCACTGTTCCTTTTTATTTCTTGAACTTCAAAAGTACAAAAGAACATTGGATGCCCTGACAGTTGTCTCGGAACTCAATGTACTTGTCAGGCCTTAACTTGGTAGTACTTATTCAATTCAATTCAATTCAATTTTATTTATATAGCGCATATTTATAACACATGTCATCACATAGCGCTTATTATCATAAGGAAGTATAATACAGAAAACAGAAAACCCAACAATCCAAAATCGCTTGGATTCCCTATAAGCAAGCAGTCCGCAATGGTGGGAAGGAACCGGGGGGGGGCTCCGACAGAACCAGGCTCAGGGAGGGCGGCCATCTGCCTCGACCGGTTGGGCTGGGAATGAACTTAAAAAAGCCAATAGGTACGCAATGGTCTGCTACATATACAGTCACATGGATGCATGTCATGCATACCATTGCAGACACAAAAAGCATGAATTGCCATTGAGGCAGGCTAAATGGGTTATATTTACTGACTTCCAAAAATCTTCAAATTGTTGATTAAGTGAAACCTGGGTATACTAAGGAACTCATAAACTAAGATCTCTTTTGCAGGAATGCTTTACATTTTTATGGGTTTTGATGCAGATTTTAGGCAATCCCTACGATGTTCCAATGTTTGCTGTGTCTCAAATTAATAGAAATACAATCTGATACTGGTGTTGATTAATGTTTACTTGTTTTTTACTTTACCAGATTATGCCGAACCTGCCCTTTCAACTATTGGGCAGAAGGTTGGGTCAACGTTCAGACCTTCATCAGATGAGGGCTACACCACTCCCTTCACCTGCAGCCATTACGACACCCCAGGAAACCTTCCAGAGTATGCGGAGCCACTTCCTCCAGAGCCAGAGTACGCCACGCCATTTGGTGATCAGCCTTCAGAGTCCAGCCTAACAACTCTGTCAGGGATCGCTCACGCCAATGCACATGGACCTTCAACTGGTGCCAGGACAACACCAGGCCACAGTCAGTATGACTGCCCTTCACACAGGATGCTGTTCAATGGCTACTGCACTCCTGCTTTACATGCCAGTGGCCCACGACCAGTCAGTGTGATCTATGCAGAGCCCAAGTCGTCTGACTCTTTACTACGCAAGCACACCTATGAGGAGCCTTTGTGAACACAGCAAGACTTGTAGAAAAAAAAAAGTCTGTGACGGGACCAGAGGAGCACTTGGAGTGATCTCAAGTGGACACTATGCTGGACAGTGCTGTCCAGAGTGCACTAATGCATCCAGTACATGATGCACCCAAAGTTAAGGAGTCACTTTGGATCCATGTGAGGGTGCACTGCTCAGAGAGCCATATGGACACCTTCCAGGATGTATGTAGTAGTACAGATTTATTTTCTCATGATGCACAAAGAAACGCAGGTTCAGTTGTGTGTCAGAGATACTGTTTATTCATGAAATGTTTAATCATGAGCTGCACTTTCTGAAAACACATACAGAAATGTATGCTTCAGTCTATTTAACAGGTTAATGCAAGAAAGTGGATTAAATATATTACTTGTCCTCACAAAACATTGTATTCACAATGTATAATTTCAACACTTTGGTAAAAAAGAAAAAACATTTAAGAAGCACTACAAAAGGTACACTGTAACAAAGAGTGTTGTTATGACTACATTTAACCACTAGGTGGCTCTCATGAGCTTCAGACATCTAACAGTAAAGGATTGTGTAATGAATTGTCTGCTGGTTCTCTAATTATCACCCAATTTATAACACACATAGTAAAAGTACAAACATGTTTCTAAAAAAGAAATACTTGGATTGTAGTATATCAGAGGCACAACAGGCAAGGTGGTGTCGTGATTAGCATGGACTGTACTTCACATTGAAGAACACCCCCGTGATTCAACCAGCTGCAGTGTCCTTGACCAAGAAACAAAACATACAAACCCCAGAGAAAGATTACTTTTCCCTTTTGAGGAGTTCAGGTATTTGTTAGGCTTTTGTCACTGCACAGCAACTTTCCTTACAAGCTTAGAAAATTAAGTAAAATTAGGATTTCTTTCCCTAAAATTCTACACTATGCAAATTCCACTGGATTGTTTGATTTTTGTATGGGAAATATAGGTTTTAAATGGATTAAATTACTAAATAAACTTACACGGCATTGCAGTTCACACACTGAAAAAACAGCAGATTTGTATTTAAGTTAGAAAATTGTACTTTTTTTTATTACAAGGCATTTTGTATAATAAGGGTCAGTCCTCGATTCTATAAGAAAATGTTACTAAAAGCCTCTAAAAATTCATGAAAATCCAAACTCTGTGGTGTCGCAATGCAACAAGAGAAATACCTCTTCCACTGCTGAATAAGGCACAATAAAACGGTTGTATTAACAGAAATACCAGTTGGCTTGGCGTGTGATTGGAGCAAGAGGTTTGAGGTTATTGTAAGATAATGCTTACACATGTAGCAGTGACAAATCTGCACAAACAGGAAACCTCAGGAACTTTTCCTTGTCAAATCATAAATCAAAAAACCTGTCGCACAAGTCGATCCTGTTGTGATAACAGGCAGGTTTGTGTTTCTGTTTGTAAACTGTGCAAAATCTATCTTTTAAATCTATTTAGATGATGTGAAACTTCTCTTATAGTAGCTCAAAAAAAGGATGTGTAATGAGTAATACTTAGCTAATGAATGGTATTTACTGGATGTTCAGCCGGCTGTAATCTACCAGTAACATTAATTCACTTTCCTTCGCTGTGATCCTGGACTCTCACTTGTGCTGAACTCTTTCCTCTGCTCCTCTTCCTCCTCTTCCTCCTCTTCTCTCCCATCATGGGAGTAATGAACCAGAGTCTGGTGTCTGTTCCTGGATGGGGCGTCTTTAAAACGCAGCCCACAGTCTTCACATGCATACAGAAGCCCGTCCCTAACCCCAGCTGCTCCTTCAGACGGGGCAGAGCCAGGATGAGCGGCGATCAACTCTGAAGAATCTCGAGAGTTTGGAGCTGCGTTTGAGTTGTCATCCGGGCTGCGGGGTGTGTTTAGCCCGACAGTCCTGGGTCGCCCGGGCGGACAACCACGACCTGCGGGTCCTCGATACACACCTCCAGCTCCTGCCTCCCCACTGTGTTCAGGAGCTAACCCGTGAACCGTGCGGTAGTGGAAGCGAATCCCGGAGCGGTTGGAAAAGCCTTTCTCACAGATGCTGCAGACGAAGGGCCTCTCTCCTGTGTGGATTCTGGTGTGGATCTTTAGAGCTCCTGACTGGGTGAAACACTTCCCACACTGGTTACAGCGATAGGGTTTCTCTCCTGTGTGGGTCCTCTGGTGGGCCCGAACCCCGGCCAGATGGGGAAACCCCCTGCCACAGAAGCCACAGGAGTATGGCCTTTCACCCGTGTGGATCCGCCTGTGGATCTTCAGAGCTCCCGACTGGCTAAAGCTCTTCCCACAGTCGGAGCAGGTGTAGGGCCGGGCGCCAGTGTGCACGTTGAGGTGTATGCGGAGGTTGCTGTGCGAGTTAAAAGCCCTGCCGCACTCGGTGCAGAGGAAGCCAGACGGTTTATGAGCATGCTCAGATCGCTGGTGCTGCAGCAGCTGGGATGGTCTGGAAAAAGAGGCGGAGCAGTGCATGCAGGGATGCAGCGACAGCAGGGTGGCACCTGTCCTGCCTCTCTCCTCTGGCTGCTGTGTTTGTCTGTGCTGGTGGTGGCAGGTAGGAAAGGAGCACTGACAGGACAGGCAGGGAAAAGGACCCGAGAGCTGTGAGGAGTGTGGGTGGGCGAGCTGAGGACACGGTAAACAAGATGTTAACGGGCAGTGGTGGTGGTGGAAATGATGATGGGCGTGAGTGTGAGAAAACGGGGAGTCGGTTCCCTCCTGGTGGCTCAGCAGCTGGCTGCAGGTTTGCAGGCCGCGGTGGCAGCACAGGCAGGGAAACATGGAGAAATGGGACATGGAGCCTGAAGGCGCTCTGGAGGGAGGAGCGTCAGAGTTATGATCTCGGGTTTGAGTTCCTCTGTCTGCGTCATTGCTCTGCAGTCGATTGGACGGCCTGGCTTCGGACGCAGTGCTGCTGCTTGGTACAGTGGTGTCTGGTAAACACATGCCGAGGCTCACCGCACCAGTGCTGCTGAGATCTTTGGGGTGGCAGACTGCCTCCGAGGACAAAGATTGTCTGGTTGTTAAAGTCTCAAAAGAGCCGGAGTAAGGACAGCCGGGGCAAGTGCAGGCATGATGCACATCTAAACCCGAAAGAACAGATGAAAACAGTAAAAAAAATTTAAAAAGCACAAAAATGGGTTAATCAATTTACTGGCCTGGGTGTCCAAGGCTTTAGCCCTGAATGTGTCATGAATAACTATGGATCTTACATTTTGCTGTTTTTTTTTTTACAAAAGAAAGAATAATTTTTAAAATATAGCCTTGGATGTATTCAACAGTCACTCTAATCTTGCGTTAAACCCTTGAAAACAATGACAGAGTTGATCAAAAATGTAATTAATTTACTTTTCATAAAAGTCAGATCTCTTTCCTAAAGTCTAAATATTTTTCTGTCACGTATTTCTGTTTCATTTCATAGCTGGATATCTGCAGCAGTGACAACATTGTGCATATGCCTGTTTTCAATATAGAACATGACCTTTCTAATTATTAAACAAAATATGGCAACAGGCCAAGAAGCAAAGTGAAACACATTTTATTGTTTCATTGTAAGCTGCTGTTGTTAGGTCCGCTACCACTTGGCTATACAACACTGTCAACAACACAAAAAGCAGATTTGCCCTGATTATTATTATTATTATCAGTTTGGGGTCTTGAAAACATGATTTAATTAGATTTAGTAGAGAATTGCTTTTATATTACAATCCTCATATATGAATGCAAATAAAAGCCGTGATATTAGAGTTTTATTACAACAAAAACAGGAAGTAGAAGACAAGAGCAATATAAGTTTGTATCTATGATTTTTTTTTTTTTAATACAGCCAGAGGTAAATAGAAAAGTAGATAAACCCACAAAGAAAACTTCAGTAACAGAGAAGACACTGTTAAGAGGATACTGACATCTACAACTGGCGGAAATGGTTAAAAACATCGTCAACAGCACCGACTTTTAAAGGAAAAAAACTCTTATTTTTTATAGCTTCAGTGAAATACATTTGTGGGTCATAACTCTACTGCTCAGGGCAACTTTTGTCATCACATCCAAGCAGTAGATTTGCTCTGGTTATTATTTATTTGGAGTATTGTGTTCTGAGACTTTATGAGTGAACTTTGTCCCCTCAGCAGTGACTGCATCTCTTCTCCTGGACTGTTTAAAGGAACAGTGGCCCAATTTACTATTAAAATTACATTTATGAAAACAAGTGTTTCCAAAGTACACCTTTAAATACTGATGTAAAGCTGTATAAATAAAGCTGTATAAATCACATAAATAGGACTAATTCCAAGGCACACAGTTAGAGAAGCACTGGTCTGGCTCGCCTGCTCGCTGTGATATTAATGTGGAAGAGACAAAACGAATGAGTAGAACACAGTGTCTTACATCTTATACTGGACAAAAATCTAAAAGCAGCCTGTAATATTTTTTAAAATTCTACCCATTCTTTTCAACATAAGTAATGTTTTTCCACCACATGACTTCTCTACAATAGAATGGACTCTATGAAACAACCAAGTACACACTGTGGGATCATTCAATCTCAAATCATCACATTTTTAGAGCAATTTCTGCTCAACCATCTCTGATTTGAAAAATGGAAGCCTTCGAGAAAAGTCCTGTCTTTGAGGTCATACAACAGAAGTCAACTAGTGATATTTTCTGAACCACATGTAGCTGCATTAGTCACAGTACTACAAAACTAAACACAGAATACTTTTTACTAAGAAATACTTCATTACAAAAATGAAAAAGTTATTTTCGTTGAACTTTCATAACTGATTGAGCACGTTTGACAAGTTGTACCACAAAAACAAAAGTAATAGTAGATAGCCTGATCCAAAAAGAAGAGAGAGTGGGAGTTTCAGAATGGTTCTCAAAATATAACTCAGAAAATATTTTAATATCAACATATTTTAGATTTTTGATTTCTTGAGCATAATTCAACTAACCCAGAGACTATTTGATCTAATTTTCCAATATCCCAGATTCTGAATCAATGACATGATGAGAAATAACAATTTTCATTTCTCTTATCTTACATATCTTTCATGTTGTCATCTAACAGCTTCAGATTTCCATGTGCGAAAAAAACGTGCAGAAAGTGGGTTGATAGGCATTTTTTTTAACAGTTTATTTTTGGAAAGTATTTCTTTTTATATCAACCTAAAATTTCAGAGACATCATTTTAAATATCTATAGTTTATGCCATAAATAACTCAGGCAAATAACAGATGGTTGAGCAGAAATTGCCTTACAAATTTGGTGGTTTGAGAAGTTGTGATATTACTTATTACCTCTGTATCCGTGCCAGCATTGCTTTTAACTTTTCTATTCTAGTCTTATTTTATTTCCAGTAGTGTACTATACTTATTTCTTATTGTTTTCCTGCTATAACCAGCTCACTTATTTTCTATGTCATCTTGTTTTTTCTGAGCCAAACCTGGCAAAAGAATTTCCTTCGTAATTAATAAAGTTTTATCTTAGCTTGAAAACTAGTTTAATTGTCGGACCCCACTTTGTAGGCTGAATAAACAGAGAGAACTGTTCTATTCTACATATTGCATTCATAATCTTATCTTGTTATTATATTTTTTTAACTTTTTATCCAAGTCAGAAAAGAAAACTATTTGCATGCTGCACGTTATTCTGAAATAACCTCAAAATGTTGCATTTATCAGGTTAAAATCTAAATATCTCGGAGCATCTAACAGCTCCTCTGCTGAGCTCTCACCTTCTCTCCGGTCTCTGGCTTCTCCTTTCCTCTGTGAAGCCCCGGACTGGATCTGTCTCCTGGGTTCTGTCTTGTCCTGGGGGGGTCGAGGAGGCTGAAGAGGTTCCAGTGGGGCAGCTTTGAAGCCCAGAGAACCAGCAGCTGCAGCCGCCACACCCCACGCTGCTGCGTTCAGCACATCTGGCTGGTTTTTGGAGGAGTTTCCAGATGTGAGAAGGTCACCGATGAACTGGTGCATCTCCATCCAGGAGCACTGAGCGGGCTGAGGGAGGCACAGAGAGGAGAGGCTAAATGCAAACACACTGAGGAGCAGGTTACTATTAAAAACTCAGAATAAACAAGTAAAACGTTTCAGTTCAGGTAAACCAGAAAAAAATCAGGTTCGTTTACTTACAACGTCGCTACACTTGTCTTTGTCCATGAGCTCAAACTAACGACGACTCAGCTGCACAGCGAGCGTTTTAATATTTTAGCTTTAATGATAACAAAAAACAATCAGAGAAACACGTAAGATAAAATAAATAAATGCACACGTTTGTTTTTACATCACGACACTTCGCCTCCATGTAGCCCAGTTACAATTTCCGGTCACCTGACTTTGTTTTTCCGGGTTTCCGATCACGTGACAGGAATCGTAGTTCTTTTCCTTTCACCCGCGCTTTCGCCTTAAAGTACTGGATTGGACAATGGTTTAAATTCAAATAATTTGCATGTATTTGTCAAATAATTACATTTATGCCATGTTTTATATTGTAGTGTTTTTTTTTATTTGACAATTAGGTTCATTATGGCTGGAATTGGCGACACAGTATGGTAAGACATTTAGTTTGAGGTGATAATGATGAATTTAACCTTTTTTTTTTCTTCCAAAAAATGCCCTTTGCAAAATTATTCATATCATTTGCAAACACTGATAATGATCATCACCAAAAAGAAATTGGTGCTGGTTTCGTAGCAACAAGCAGATGCTGAATAAGGTAAACAAAACATATATTAGCAAAATTAGCAAAAAATGTAAAATTTATCATTAGCTCCACTCTCCAACACATTTTCTTACCATCGTTTGTCACTGATTTCTGTTATTTCCAGCCAGAATAAACCTTTTGGTCAAATAAAAAATCTATATCTATATCACAATAAATCCAAATTTGGTATTGGTCTGAATAATTTGGGCCTTAACTGTAAATGTGTTCATTTTTAAACATATGGAAATTCTCCAATCCCCACAGCTTTAATGGTAAAACAAGATAAATCACTCTAAGTATTATGATTGATTAATGTAGCTACATTTTCTTAAAAAGTTTGCTACGCTGGAACAGACATTTGACACCGGAGTTGTTTTCTTTCTCTGATAAAAGCAACTTAAAACAAAAATATGTTCATATTTTTAATGAGGGCCGCTACAACAATAACTAGGCTCGCTAATTAACTGCTACAAGAACTAAATCTAAATCAAAACATTTCACTGCGCATTGTACTGTGTATAACTGTGTATGTGACAAATAAAGATTATCTTATCTTATCTAAATCCTCATGGAGCAAATACAGTTACCTGATGGAAAATCTCTGTAAAACCAGGCACAAAAAAAACCCAAAAGACTAGAATGAACATTACTAGCACAAATCTACAAGAAACAGTTCATAAATGTTGCGGTATAGACTCCACAGGCCTTTAAAAGTATCAGGCACCAAGCAGCAGATTCTTTAGGCCTCCATTGATCAGACTTGTTTTTCCAACGCATCCCACATTTGCTTGATCAGATTGAGATCTTGGGAATTTTGTCGAGTTCCTGAACAATGGTTCTATTATCCTGCCATCAAGATGTGGATGTTATCTAGACCAATATTTATTTAAGTGTCAGAGTAGAAACCACATAAATGTAGAACCCAGTTTGACTTTAATCAAAATCTCAGATTGTCACACTGCCCAGTTTTCCAGCTTCCGACACACGAAAATCATGGAGTGAGTGTTCTCTTGCTGCCTCATAATGTAATGACATAATCAACATTATTCACTTCACCTGACTCTGGTTTTAATGTTATGGCTGATCAGTGTGCCCGGTACAGCTCAGGCCCCATCCACACGAAGCCAAAACGCTTATAGTTTCAAAAACGTTCTTTATAAAGACGGAGCTGTTTCAGTAAATGTGTCCGTCCACACGAATTCACTTGATACGCCTGAAAACGATGTAAAACACATGCCAGGCCTGTTGGTGGCGCTGTGACGGTGTAACAGAAACAAGCGGAAACTGGCGGCGGGACTTTTTTGATAATGCAGAAGTATATTTTGCTGTAATAGCGATAATAGGGTGACTAGCTTCAGCTGTACACACGCACTGTACACTGTATGGCGCCATTGTGGTCATTTTCTGAGTGCGCATTTATCGAGAGGTGGAGCTATGATGCAAGCGTGTCAGAAAAAGAACAGGACAGGGCGTAACAACGGTGCCACGTAAACGGCATTTTGAGATCTTTGCACTCTGGGACCTAGGTTCAGAAATGATCGTTTTCAGACCCACAAAACGCCGGGTTCATGTGGATGATACACGTGTTTGATGAACTATTTGTGCACTTAGGCCTGGGCTCGTCTTCGTGTGGATGGGGCCTCTATCTCTGCAACACAAATTTATGTGTAAGATCTCTCGCTTATGTACACAAACACAAGTCAATACTGTAGATTAGGAATATTTTTTAAAAACTGCTGTCGACAAGTTATTGAAGGATCTTGCATCACGGACAAATCTTTATTTGCCTTTAGAAAAACATCAAAATATTCCTGCAGAATGTACAGATTCAGCAAATGCAAATCACAAGGTGACAAAATGTCTTATTATTGATCAGTAGCATCCTAATGAACCCATCAAATATTTAACGTAGTACTAAAGGTCAAGTTCCTATACAAAAAAAACCCCTAAGTATTCAGTTGAAGACTAAGAAATCCTGCGTTTTCATTCAGTTATTACACAGGAAAGAAACCAAAAGATTCTGTTTCTCCACACGAAAATAAGGAAGTAAAGTTTTATATAACGCTGAGAGAAACCCTGCACAAAATTGCATAGGCGTGGGACCAGTCCACAAACCTTACCCAGAATGCAAATTCATTAAAAAAAAAAAATGCCTCAGTTAACAAAAGTTTGGAATGTTTTGTTTACAGATGAATGAAAAAAATAACTCTTACACCAAAACAAAAATTACAGTAACTGTAGACACTTTAAGAGTCAATTCAAACATGTGGCAAAAGCAGCTGTAGGAAAAAATCCTGCCTTATTTTCAAACCGTATGATGGTCGATGTACTAATTAGACAGAAATGTATACAACATTCATTAGTATATAATTCTGGCTGTATAATATCACCTCCATGTTTGGTTTAAGTGGCTATAGATAGAGTAAGATGGAGTGTGCTTCTGTTGCAGAGTAGGGAATGTGAGCATCATTCTCCTTTTCTGCCCTCAATGTGTTTCATGTCTCCATGTCAGCACAGGCAGGGATTGAAATGTCAACTTCCATCTTAATCTCTTTATCTGGCTCGCAGTCTGTCAGTTGTCTGGTTCTGGATAAGCACAAATCGAGGCCGAGACCAGGGGACTGAGGCTCGCTCTTTATATCCATTATTGGTCCAGATGATGCCGTCTTCCCCTCAGTCTTTGTTGTGCGTTTCTTAAACTCACGTCTTTCTGTACCATTAATCTGCCCTGAAATTTCACACTCTTCTGGCTCACTTTTTACAGGAAGAAGAGGAATGTTGGTCGGCGCAGACTCAGATGAGCTGCGCTTCTTAGACAAGTCCAGAGGTGCTTCTGGATCCTGTTTAATCCCAGTTACGAGATCCAGGGGGGCTCCGAGAGCAGCGTTCACTCCGAGGTTACCTGAAACAAGCGGGGAGGACGCTTGAGGCAGGGCTTGCATAGCGGTAACTGGTAGAGTCTGAGGGATTGCAGATGGGAGTGGAAGCCCATTGGTTTGAGTTGGACAGACAGGAACAAACACGACGAGTTCGACTCCGGGAGGCGGCTGTTTGTTGAGGGTTAACTTCCAAACCCCGTCTGATGGAGCGGAGCCAGCAGACACACCCGCCGTCACAAGTCCTGGGCTGCTGCAATCCTGAACTGGTGCAGCAGGGTTGGTTGGAACAACAGCAGGCGCAGCAACTGTGGTTGCTGCAGTCCTCGAGTCTGGTTTTGCAGTGGGCTTTTTCGTCTCAGGTAAAGAGCTCTTTGAGATCGGCCGTTTCTTGGGAGCGCTCTAGAAATGGAAAGACAATGAAAACATACCAGTTATTTAACGAGCAATACAAAACTAGAGTATCACATGCCTAAAGTTTAGGGAAATAGGTTCATTGACTTTGTTGCCAAAAAAAATTAAACACAGTCTGATCTGTACAATAAATATGAAACTTCATTCAGCTGCAAGTAGCTTAGCATAATTACTAAAAATGGGGACAACAGCTAATCTGGCTCTGTCCACAAGCAAAATGAATCCACCTAATAGCACCTCTTATGCTCAGTAGCATCAAGAAAGTGGATCAGCATATTTTCCAAACTGCATTACTTGATGTATGTTTAGATTGCAGTTAAACCTTTCCTTGTTTTCTGAGCTATTTTGTCAGAAAATCAATGTTAGCTGAAGTACTTCAGAAGAAATTGGGATACCGAGTGTGTTTACCTTTACATGAGCATCCTGGTTATAGTCAGGGTTTCCTGGTTTTGCACTGATCATGTAAACACCATATCCTAGTTTCAAAAACCTGGATAGTAGCCTGGATATGCCAGCTTGATAGAAACCCTGGATACTGTGGAATGTAATTTAGGTTCGTGAGCATTTTTGTTGAAACAGCACATAGGAAAAATCCAGACACACCTACACAGAGATGACCAAAAGCTGACTCAGACTCGTCCCTGCAGGCGTATGAATAACCAGGTTTCTTGTTTTGTTGAAAACATCTTACACCGATCGAATGATCAAAACCAGGATAAAAATGCAAAACTGAGCGCACATGTGAATGCACTCACAATGTGCAAAAAGTATTGGCCCGCCTGCCTTTACACACACATGAACTTTAATGACATCCCATTCTTAATCTGTAGGGTTTATTATGGTGTTGGCCCACCCTTTGCAGCTATAACAGCCTCAACTCTTCTGGGAAGGCTTTCCACAAGGTTTAGGAGTGTGTTTATGGGAAGTTTTGACCATTCTTCCAGAAGTGCATTTGTGAGGTCAGACACTGATGTTGGACCAGAAGGCCTGGCTCTCAGTCTCCGCTCTAATTCAGGCCAGTCAAGTTCCTCCACACTAAACTGGCTCATCCATGTCTTTATTGACCTTCCTTTGTGCACTGGTGCACAGTCATGTTGGAACAGGAAGAGGCCATACCCAAACTCAAACACATACCCCACAAAGTTGCATGAAATTGTCCAAAATGTCTTGGTATGCTGAAGCATTAAGAGTTCCTTTCACTAGAAGCAGTCTGCATGCCTAGGTGCTTGATTTTATACACCTGTGGCCTTGGAAGTGATTGGAACACCTGAATTAAATTATTTGGAGGGGAGGACCAATACTTTTGGCAATATAGTGTATGTCTGCATGAAATGAGGAATATCTGCTACAATGGAAAAGATTGTTAAATACTTTGATGACAAGATGATCTGTGATACATAAACAAATGCTATTTACTGCTGCTTTAATAGGTATTTGTCTATGTCCACTTAATTAATAATTTAAATAAATACTTTTTAACAATTTTCAGCACTTGACTGAACAAATTGCATATTAATACCCAACACATTAATTTAAGTACTATAATGAAAGAAAATGGAAGTTTAATTTTACTCCAAAGCTCCTTTAAAAAAAAAAAATCATCTAAAATCAACAAAAACATCAACATTATACTCAAACTTCTCTCCTTAGTGCTGGCTAACCTTGCAGTCGGCACCAAATTCACACTAGTTAATTTGAATGTTGCTGCTGTTACCTCAGGTTTCATCCGATTGGCAGAATAATACAATGGTGAAATGTTCATATAGCGCATGTAAATAAAATTATTGTTCTTATTCACTGTATTTCAGGGAGCCTTTTGCAATGTGTTGATTGCGATGACCAGTACGATTTAATGATCAGCACTGCATGTGAACATCTGATGCAGGTTTCTGATCATTTTGCACAGAAATTAATGACTGAGGTGTTAAGAAATCGAGTCACACCTGCACATAGAAACCTGAATACTGGATATAGGGATAAAAATAACCAGTTTTCTTAAGTTCCGTGTAAATTTCACACCTCAAATAATGATCAAAACCAGGACACTAATTTGCATATAACTCAAAGAAATAATAGTATCAAATTTGCACAAAAAATATTCTCCAGAATTTCTTCAATGTTGGGGTTTCCCAAAGCCTTTAAAACCCAGAACCAAAGTG
>OMNN01062879.1:0-16591 GCA_900302755.1 Chromis chromis | reverse complement strand
TTTTCTTTTTGGGTTTTTTATGTCTTAAAAACTAAACTGTAAAATAAAAGCTGTGAGAACTATTACTGCTGCCAGTCTTCCAGCTCTCCTGCTAACTCTAAAATGTCTCAGCCACGAGCAAAACACACCAAAATATTCTGCTGTTGACTGCAAGAGTGAACACAAGAGTCTTCATGCACTTCCAGCATTTGAGGAACTGAATGATTGCAATGTCCCCATAACAATAGGGAAACGCTTAGTGTTAGCATGTTGTGTGGCTAGTGCGACTGTATGACCTTTAGGTTTCACAGGATGTCCACAGGTCAAAGTTATGTCGAAATTGTAACACTGATGGACGTTCAAAATGATGTAAACTTTGAGACTGATTTGAAAACAATAAACAAGGACTGGTTGGGTAAATGTTTTTTCATATTGCCTGTTGTGCTTCAGTCAACCTAAACTCAGCTGGTGTTAACATCTGTTTGCTTCTCTCCTGCTGTCTGTGCTCACACATGCTGTATTTGAATACAGTTGAATTGCCAATAAAGCTGTTCTCATTTACATATTTTTCTGTTCCTTTTAGACAAAAAATAAGTACGATGGAGTGACTGAACTGCAGCTTATTAAAACCACAGGATAACCAGCAGTCCACCACAGAGCCACTTCCAAGCTAATACGCACTGCTAAACTACTGACTTTATAACCACAACATTGTTACACACGAGTTAAAAACAATGACTGTGCTGTGAATTTGGTGATACTTCCATCTAAAATGATCACACAAGAGAAGGAAGATTTACAAAGTCCTGGTCTAACACTCTCACTCTATTTTGCTCCGCGTTGTCAATCACAGAGGCAGAGAGAGTCTTCTTCCTGAAATGGGCAACAGTAGCGTAGCTGCCTTTAAAGCTACAGACACTGAGACAGCCTCCTTAGAATAGGACTAAAACCAGAGAATACAGTCATGGTGAAATAAACTAGTTTTTCATTGTTTGGGCTTAAAATTTTAAAGATACATTCTGGGACATGTGAGACTTTCATTAATTTGCTGGGAAAAGGGAACAATATGGGACCTTTAAAATATATTGAAAAAGCAATACGTTTTTTGGCCAATTGGGGGCAGCAGAAACAAGCTATGAACACGTTACTGGCTTACGATAGATAATAGTTGCTACACCCAGCTGATAAAGATAAGTTTTAGCATTCATTTAAAGTTGTATTTCTGGCCACTTGATATTCACTCTCATTTTAGCTTTGTTTTGAACTTAACCAACTTTTAAAACGTCTGTCTCTTTATATGCTAACTTTTTGACTGAGTCCAGACCATTGAATCCATCCACTTCCCTGTAACAAGTCGACAATTCTGTCATATATGAGGCAGGCTAAATGCCCCACTCTGTTCATCAGCAACCTTCTTACTTCATGTGTGCTGTTTGGTGCTGGGCGGGTAGTCTACAGTGGATTTTTAGAGGTTTTTTTTCTGATTACAACTGACTGCTATGGACTAAAACAACACTGTCAGAGTGGAGAGGGTCAGGTAAGAAAAACAAAACAATGAGCTGAAATTTACCATAAAGCTCTGTGGAGCTGAAGGGAAATGTAGGGTTGTGTAATATAACCCTGTGGGTGTGAAACTATGTGCATACAAATAGTCAAACGAGCCATTGTTAATATGAAAACACTTTTGTGGCTTTAAAGGCAAAGACACCACCTTCACATTAAAAAGTACTGCTTCATCTTGTGCTGCTGATGGACGGTAAACTCTGGAAAATGAAGCACCTTTAGTATTTTTGCATTGCCACTAATGTATCTAAATGAAAAAGGAAAGCGTGAATAAGCTGTCAGCAAATCATGTCTGAGTTCGTTTTAAAGGAACTGAATAGTGTTTGTGAAACCCTGTCCTTTAACACTGCTGCACGGGGATTTCATGTGTAACTTCCACAGCATGCAGCTCGGTATTTCACAGGGAGTTTCCATCCTGTTCCTGTCAGAGTTTAGTCCCCCACCGGTTCCTCAGTACTGTACACACTTCACATGTATGTACACACTGAAACAAACTCACATGTGCCCTATTTATTAAATCATAAACTCATCACAATCCATTGTAAAGTCTTAAATTCACTGTAACCTTTCTAATAACTACTTGGTAACTAAATTTGGCCCTTGGATGCAATGTTCTGTCTGCTACGCACCAGTGCTAAGAATAGGCTCAAAGTCGGAGCTCAAACAAGTCTATCCTGCTTCTGCATTTCCCCCACATATCTGAGCTCTTCCAGAAAGAACTACAGGAAGAAAGAGGATAAATCATCATGCTGAGTCAGAGAGGACACGTAGCATTTATCCACGCAGGAGTGACAAAGTTCACAGTCAGCTGCAGACGTGATACAAGTGTTTTTAGAGCCTTCCTCTAAAAACTGATAGAGTTGGCTGCTTGAAATCCACAACAGTAAAATCAGACTTCTCATATTTATATAAGAAAAATGGATAATTCGTGGCCAACACATAGCACATATAGCCGTTCCAGCTATTTAAATTTTCCACACAGACTCTGACCCACAATCTAGAAATTCCTCCACCAGGTCATGTGACTTGTTTGCGTTTTTATGTGTCGTGAACCATGCCTCTGTCACGTCTTGTTCTGATGAGCTTGCGAGTCACGGACGGTGGTGGGGGAAGATGTGACTCGCATGCTACTCCATCTGGTGCGGACATCATTACACAAACAGATCTTTTTTGCTGCACTTTAGTGCACCGGCATGCGATGGCAATGCACTGCAGCTCGGCAGCTTTTTGCAAACATGCCAAATTAGATTTAGTTTTCAGGAACTTGCACATAAAATAAATTTGAATTTAATCAGACTGAATGTTTTACAGACGGGGCTTTAACCTTAGGCTTCCCTCCAGGCACTCTATGTATAGCAGATTCAGAGAGCTATTAGATCATCTTACAGGCTGAAGTAGGTTATTCTGTGTAAATATATTGAGTAACAGATGCAGAGGACATCTTATTCTTGGGGCTAAATTTGTACCTGAAATTAGTAAAAAAAAAAATTATATAATGTTATGTAATTATTTTCATCACATACATATGAGCCCTAACAAACCACAAGCTATTTAAATGCTGAACTCACAACAACAGATTGCAGCAAAAAAGGAACCTGACTGTGGTTTTTCAGAGGCAGTAAACTGCTCATACTAACAACACTGTGAGTTATACAATGATTTATCTTTCCATTAGCTTCTACACTGATCCTAAATATTGTTCCCTTTTAGTATTATAATCAAAATCACTGATTCATAATGATTTCCTCCCCCGCAAAGCCCCAAACAGGACATTGTGTCTGAATCAGAACGCAGTGAAGGTTGCAGTTAGCAATGAGCAACTTTAGAGTGAATAACATTTCCACAACAACATCATCATATCTGTCACTAGTCTCATGGAAATAATTCACTAAGCATTCGAGAATTTAAGAGAGCTGAAATCGTGGTGATTATTTACTTAATCATATTAAAGACCTAAACGGTCACGGTAAATCTACCTTTACTCATATATTCCAGGAAAGGAAACTATAAAGTTGCTGTGAAACGAGCAGAACAAGGAGAAGACATGGGCCCGAGGCTTGGCCTTGTGTGGATGTTCAGTGTGTGCTCAGTGTGTCAGGTGACAGTGAGGAAGCAGCTTTTCAAACTGCAGCAACCTTAAAGCTGCAGTCAGAGTGACAAGCCCAGGTTCAGAGGAGAGAGACAGAAAAAGGAGACTGGCCTTACAGTCCTTGCTGTGCGAGCGTCTGTATGCGTCAGCACTGAAAGGGTAACAAGTTCACCTCGACCTGCTGATGTCTCCAGAGGCCATTAGCAGACTCTTATGCTGCCTTAATAGTACAACAGCGCAACATTTGTGCAATTAGTTGCAGGTTCAAAATGAAACCCTACCAGCTGCTTTGTCAGCAGACTCATAGTGAAACATTCAAATGTTTACAGATCATGTTTTATTTCTTTCAGCACAGATAAGTGAGAAGCAGAGTTGCACTTGAGCTGCATGTAACATCTAACATGGATGTAGCACAGCTGACATCCTCCAGGCTTCTTAAAATGGCTGAATTATTATGGTGGGGAGGGACTAAAGCAAGAATAAGATGAGAAATTTGTTTAGATACCTTGCAGCTGACACAAAGAAAACCAAAACTAGATTTAGAAACAGAAGCATAAAATTGAGCATTCAGTGATATAAACTTAGCATAGCATGCAGAGTCAAAGTACTGTAAGGGAACACAGCTGTCCTAAGATTTGTAATGCAGCAATTTACAGACAGGGGACAAAGTAAAGGAAACACTTGAACCCTTGACCCCTACAATGAAGGGATATGGTGTCTCAGTTATGCCATGGGAGTATTTTACTTGAGTTCACTTGTCCTTGTAGAGGGAGGAGTCACTGCAAATCAATACAAAGCTGTTCTGAGTGATCACCTTTATTCTATGATGAAACATTTCTATCCCAATGGGAGTGGCCTCTTCATTGATGACAATGGCCCCAAAGATGTGAATCACATGTTGTTGCCTTCACAACCACCAGATCTAAAACACCCATCAGAGATTTTAGACCAACATGTTGGACAGCACCATCATCAAAGCACCAAATGAAGGAATATCTTTTACAAGAATGGAGTTCATCCCTCCAGTGGAGTTCCAAAAGTTGGGAGCACTGGAGCTGTTCTGGTGACACGTCTGTATGTCTGTAGTTTGTAATAAATGTGGGTGTCATGCAGCTGGACTGACATTTGAACATTTACGTGATTTCCTGTGAGTAGTTACTTATTTTTTGGCCACTTCTTCAAGAAAAAAACGTTTGTTTTTGTGTGTGTGAACAATTCACCACTTAGCGGAATAAATAAGAAAAGCTTTTGCATCAATAAAATGTGTCAACTGCCATTTATTTGATTTTATTTATGTCTGTGATGCTGTCAAGCCTCATGCTCCATGTCTCATAAACTTATTTTGAGATACTTTAAGTTAAACTTGTTGCTTGTGCTGTACTCAAATACAAATTTGAGGTACGTGTGCTTGTGTTATCATTTCATGACCCTTGTTGTTACACTTCAGTACAATTATTGTACAGTTTACTCCACAGCCTTTATCTGACAGCTGATTGCATTCAATATACGGGATCAGCATATGAAATATGACATGTAACAGATCATTCAAGTCCAGACGGGGTTGATAAGTCACGTAATAGAAAATTAATTAACAACCACTGTAAAGTCAAGTCACTGTTATTTATATAGCTCATCTAAAACAACAGCAGTTCAAGTGCTTTCCAGTTGAAAAATATTACTGATGTTGGGAACTGACCTAACAAGTTTAAATATTGAGCTTAAGACCCTACAATGCTATTTATGATATGATTGCACCTGAGTAATTTAAATATGAATGATTAAAACCCTGAAGAAATTATATAAAATACATCTGTACCTGACTATAATAAATATTACTATTACCACTATTAATTATGGAGATTAACCCAAGAAATCCAAGGAGTCCAGACAGACAGACAGACAGACAGACAGACAGACAGACAGACAGACAGACAGACAGACAGACAGACAGACAGAAATGTTTCACTATTTGGTGCTTTGGACTGTTGATTGGGCAACATATTGCATTGTAATTAAAAATACATCATTAGTTGCTGTATAAACAACACTCAGTGTCAAACAGCTACACCACTGAAACCCTGATTTTATAATAATGCAGTAATAATAATCCAATGTCATGTAATAGTACAACAGTCACAGCGACCATATTTCTGCATGGAATACATTTAGATAAATACTTAAAGTACATTTACCTGATTATACTTTTTTTAGTTATGTAACTTATTTAATACAGAGCTCGGATTGTAGTGTTTTATATTATGGTATTAATATTTTTACATAGGTAATGGAGCTCAGTGCTGCTGATATAACTCTCTTATGTGAATGTGAATTCTAATAAGCAGGTCAATCTGCTGCCTCATGGCATGCAGCCTGCGTGTACACGTCAGCTCTGTGCAGCCTCTGACGTCCGCTGCTCGTGCTGCCTACGTCATGACGCTGCCAGCTGATCGGAGTGGTAAAGCCGGGTGTGTGTCTTTCTCTGGGTGTGTGTGTGTGTGCGTGTGTGTGTTGGAGAGAAAGAGAGGGAGGTAGAGGGAGGGAGAGAGAGAGAGAGGGAGGACCGGGGCAGGAGTTGTGTAAAAGGGGCTGAAGTCCTGCGCTGCCTTCTCCTCCGCCGCTGCGATAAAAAGGCTCCAGACACTGTCAAAGCTCATCACAGCGTGGACGTAAAAACAAATCCACGGAGGAAAGACACACCCCGGTGGAAGCTCCAGGACTCGGAGAGCGGTGGGCGAGGCAGCCTGAAGTCCGCCGGACCGTGCAGCTGCGTCGGAAGCTTGAAGCAGGAGCGACCCGGCCGGTGGTCAAGGTGGGGCGCGTTACTTAGCGGCCGTGAGGCTCGTCTGTGTGTCTCTGCTGGCGAAATGCTTGTTCCTGTCAGCCTGATTTAGCCCGTGGCGGCGTGATGACCCAGTTTGCGTGGAAATGGCAACTGGGAAACCGTCCTTTACATGACTTTATTCAAGTAAAGAAAAAAATAAACCCTCCTCTGCAGGTCAGATTGCAGTTTTCTTGCACATTTTGGCGTCGTCAGATTCTGGTGGATGTAGATTTGGTGTTATAGGAGTTCTGGCTGAAGGCCTGGCTGTGGATCCAGGCCCACTGACACAGGGGAGCTCCTAGGATTTATGGGCACCCTAGAAAATTTGACATTTGGCCACCCCACCAGAAGCAGCAAGCATTTAATTTAAAATTGGATGACTGTCAGTGAAATTAGAGGCAGAGGCTTTGTGAAAGTGCCTCTTGGAGTGTTTTATAAAAGCTGATGGGAGCTAAAAGGCTGCGTAAAATGTGGTGCAAAAGAAAGTCTGAATTCTATCTAAATGAATGCAGAGGCGAACAGAAGAGCTTGCAAACGCACACAGACAGCATGTCATCGGTGCTAAAAAGATGTGTTTTTACATTAGCCTTTGTTAATTATGCGACTGCCACATAGAACATTCAAAAAAACTAGGAAACTTGTGCCGGAGCCTTGAAAGAATTCACTTCATTCATCGTGTCAAATGTTGGATTTGCAGGCTACAGCGAGACGTCGCAGTGGCAAGTTGAGGTCCGCATTTATATAATCCAAACTCGTCAAAAAGTGTCAGCATCGAAAGCCTCTTAAAATTTGCTGAGTTCATAACAGGCCGAGGAAAAAGCCTGTGCTCAAGTAGGGGATAGGTGAAAATCAGGGTGATAAATGAGGCCGAGTCATTTCTCAGAAATGCAGTGACACCAGCAGTCTTTTGGCAGAGATGGAAGATTCCTCAAATGAGAGATAAGTGTATAAACACGTATATTCCTCTGGATGTTTGTTAGGACCAGTAAAACATTCTTAAAGCAGGTGACGTAACAAAGTATTCAGGCCTCCCTGTGCAGCTCTCAAGTCTCCTTATCTCATATACACAAGTCTTTATAGCCTTTTTTACGTGAATAAAACATCTTAAAAGGAAAGTGCATTTATGTATAAGTAGGGTTTCTCCTGGAGGAATGGTTAGAGGGGGAGGCTTACTGTAGTGTATGTTACTGCGATGGAGCCTGTCTTACATAATTGTACAGGCAGAGTTCAGTGTGCCGGTAGGAATGCGCAATAGACTGTGTCACGAGCTGCATTTGTGCCATTGCAACCCAGAGTGTGACATAAGCCACCCTGTCAATGAGGATCACATGGCAACAACAGGATGTCAGTTAAAACGCAGCTCATCTTGTCTACATGTGTTGTTTGCTTCGCATCCAGGCAAAAATCAGCTGCCTCCCCTGTGCTGTTTTATTGCCTACATTTGCAGAAGTGGAGCCATCTTGCTCAACTTGGGTTACACCCTTCATTCCTATTGCGTGCCTTGTCAAGAGAAGATGGGGCAAGAAGGGATGTGTTATGTAGGTTCATTTAAAAAGAAAAAAATCCAGTTCTTTCCAACAAAATGGCACCGACTGCCTGAGGACAGGCTTACAGGCCTCATACAGCACATTACCATTTCCCGGCAGTGCCGTGAATTCAGAATGGCACTCAGCTTTTCCTTTTAGCCACCAACACAACCTACACCCTTTATTTGTTGCGATCTCAGGGTTAAAGTCAGATAGCCTTTAAAGTCCAGCGAGCAGCACAGCGTCAGAAGAGGCTCTATGCACTATGATCAGTGCTGCCAAAGCCACCGCCCTTTCCCTGTCTTTGTCCCCATTCCCAGTCTAAAATGATCAGTCTATATTACAGACTACAATCTGGGGCAGTAAACACTCTCCAGCTGAGCCACACCCACAGCAGAGGAATGTACCTGAATTGATGTAACAGACGCAGAACGTTTCATTATCATGTGTTTCCATTCGCCAAGCTGCAGCAGCAATATGCAGATCTGGAGCTCTCTTTTCATACGTTTGCGTGGCTTCATTGCTGTGGTGCAAAAGCAAAGTCAGAGCAGTGATTGAGGTATCTTATCTCGTCTCCTCATGCGGTATTCTCACACAATAGCATGACCCTCAGAGTAAAAAGGTCAAAGGAGTGGGCACTAAGCATTACAGGAGGGCCGTCTGTCTTTCTGACAGGGGATCTATCCGACTTGTTCTGCGTCTTACACAATTTTTCGTTTTCTCTTCTTGTTCTTCACCTTCACTTGAAGCTGCTTCGACCTGTTCACATCTCATTTGCCTTTTTTTATTTATCTTTTCTTGTAGCCAAGGTGGCTAAAGTGCTACAATGCCATCTACACCCTCCTGTTGACACACTACTTCTCTCGGACATCCTGCTTGTTCAACTCCACTGTGTTTTTCCTCCTTCTTTGTGGCAGAGAATGCACGTCTCCAGTCATAGATAAGCTCCGTCTTTTGTGTTTTAGGCTGTGTGTTATCTCCTTTTACACTGTTGCTCCGTGTATAAAAGCCTGTCTCAAGGCCTTCCACACAGCCTGTCATGTGGCTCTGTCTACCTCAGATGAGGCCAAGACAGACAGAAAGAAAGAGAAAGAGGGGGGAGGCGGCAGAAGGGAGGCGAGGGTCAACCTGACACTGAAGCCTCGTCCAGTGCAGACCAGATGTAGTAGATCGAGAGGGGACGGCTGAGAAGCAGAGGGACGGAAAAGAAGGAGTGGAGGAGACTGTGCGAGCCCACAGCAGCCGGATGGAATTTCTAACATACGCAGCTGGAATGTCAGGAATGCAGGACAGTCTGATCTGACCGAGGGAGAGGGTGGAGAGGACAGACGAGTCAGGAAAGACAAAAAAAGAAGAAGAAGAAGAGGAGATATGGGAAAGGGTGGCACAGCAAAAGAGTCGGAGGGCTCAACACTGGCCGTCTTTGTGAACGTAAAGATACTGAGTCACTGTTTGTGGAGGGAGTGGCACGCTATGGAACAAATAACTAATTCAGCTTCAGCTTGAGGTTGTGGCAGCCATAATCAACAGCTAAGACTGTCAGTGGTCCTGTGGGTGGCCCGAGGACTAGTACTGCATGTCCTCTTCCCTGACTTCATTCAAATGAACACTAGCACGAGCCTGTGTGTGTCTGAGGGAGTTCACTTAATGATGACCTTCTTTCGCTGAGGTTACACATCCACTGCAGCTCGCTTTTTTTCCCCCCCAACACCCGCTGCAAAAAGTGACATGGAATCGAGTCTCGCAGCATCTTTTCTGTCATGCTAGCGGCACGTGTCGAAGGATGATGATGTTGGTCGGTTTGTTGCTCCCCCACATTGGTACAGTTTGTAATATCAATGGTACATGGATGGATTGCAACGAATTTGGGTGCAGACATTCACGGTGCCCAGAGGATGAATCCTAATGATTGTTTTCATGCTAGCACACTAACATAAGATAGTGAACATGCCAAACATCTTACCTAGTAAGCAACAGCATCAATGCTTAGCTAATTCAGTACAACCTTCTGGTGCTAGCATATCTGTAAATCCTAGATGTATGAAGAAGAACTGGATATTAGTTTGTAGCCTCATTCATTTGACTGAAGTCTGCTCAAAAACATTTTTTTGAGCTTACACCATGAGATGTCTTGAGGTTGAAATACTGTTTGCTTCCCACACAAATTAATTAAAAAAAAGAAATTGCAATTAAATATTCATACGGGTCCTCTAGATGTTTGAAATGTTATTAGACAGTAAGGATCAAAATCTGTTAAGAAAGCAAGTCATTTTTCTGAGTTTGTAATGGTCAGAAAAATGTAGCCACCATTCTATTTCCAGTGATTGGGTGTGGAGAAAAATGCACTTTGGATCTATGTAATGCAGTTTGGTCACCACGACAAAATCACCAAAAACCCAGTGCTGTTCCTGAGGTCTTGCTGTAGACATAACTTCAATCGCAAAACCCTCGCAAACTTAACTGTTGCCACCTGGTATGTGATCGAGTATGAGAAGCTGCAAAGGCTTGAAATGGTATAAATAGGAACGGGACAGCACTTTAGAAAGAAGAAAAATTAAGCACTTTACGACATGCCTTTGACATTACTTTGACGACGCCAAAACATGTTTGATTGTGGGTTTGGAACTTTTACATTTTACTTTCTTCACGGCCAAGCCACTTCAGGGAAAGCATATTTGGAATTCATCATCATGCCATCAAGGACAAACAACTCCACACAGTTCTTTCTATGAATCACCAGTAAGCCATGTGTTTATACTTATATGTAAACTTCTTTCTTCTCCTAACGCTGGGGTTGGTTACTCCCGGGCTTCCCCTGGTATTCCCGTGTTTAACATCGCAAAGCTGTGATCTGGGGGTAATTCCCTCAGATAAAGTCTCCAGAAATGCAGACTTACGGAAAGTGTGCGTAAAGGGCTTGAAATGTCTGCGAGAAAAACCCTCATGCACTTGGTGAATTGACAGTGGGGCAGCCCTGAGCCCTTGTGCATTTAGAAGGAACACGACTCAAAGTCGAAGAGCCCATTAGTGTGGACATTGGGTGTGAGCTTTAGTCTTGCTTCCTGGTGGTCAAAAGCACCAATTAGAAGTTCTCTGTAGCCCCTGTGGGTGGATATCGTAAGGGATAGATCTTTAAAACAACTTTAAGTGGAACAAAATCCATCTAAATAAATGAGGTTCTGATTATCCATCTGGATAAGCAGTGGTCTTGTACTGGACTGTCATGGTGAAGAGGAAGCTCAGCTAGAAGGCAAAGCTCTTGATTTACCAGTCAATCTATGTTCTATGGCCATGAGCCCTGAATAGTGACCAAAAGACTGATGTCGCAGATACAAGCAGCTTATAGGGAGAAGGAGCTAGAGGTAGAGTCTCTGCTCCTTCGTGTCAAAAGAAGCCAGCTGAGGTGGGTCAGGCATCTTACTTTGGAGGTTTTTCAGGCAGGTCCAAGTGGGAAAAGACCCCAGGGTTGACCCAGAACTCACTGGAGGGATTACATATCTCATCTGGCCTGGGAACGCCCTGGAATCCCCCAGGAGGATCTAGGACGGGGTGCGTCTTGAATAATCTGCTTAGTCCGCTACCACCACGACTCGACCCTGGATAAGCAGAAGAAACTGGATAGAAAAAAACCTAATTTATTATTTTTTGTATAATTATTTTAATGTAAACTTAAAACCTTAGGGACGCCATACATATGTGTGTGATGTCCATGGGATGGGACAGTAACACACATGCAGTGGGCCACACAAAGTGGAAGCGAAACTTCTTTGCTGTGTGCGCTGGGTGAGCAGCTGCCACAAAGTGCGTAACAGCAGCCACATTTAAGTGCCACTGAATGTTTCATTTTGAATAAGCAAACAAAAAGATAAGCTTGAGGTGTGGAGGTCGGCAGCTGTGTAAAGCAGCAAAAATATCAAGTCATGAATCCTACGAGAGGGAGGGAGAGCAGGACTGAGAGCAGGACTGATGTTAATAGGCCCAGTAGAGGTCAACTAACAAACCTCAGCTCTGATCGCAGACTCCTGAAACACAACAGAAGGACTGAACTTCTACTGGAAAAAATGGAAGCCATTTTGGAGTCTAGAAATCAGCTACATGACTCAGTCTTTTAAAAAACCAACTCGATTTTCAGGAGATTTATGAGACTTTGATTTGATGGAGGAACAAGTGTAAATCTGGCACAGCACTGGCAGATTTCTGTAAGTACTTTTAGAAAAGATAAGAGGAGTTGATTTGATTGTGGATACATTTTTCAGTGTACGTCAGTCACAAGTCTGAACAGGCCCTCTGCTGACTCACCCACTTCAGAGCAAAAAAAATAAAAATGGTCATAATTAATTTGTCACAGGGTGTTTTTCTAGGCACACCCTGAGTGTTTTCCATATTAATTGTCACATATTTGAATAGAGATGACTCAGGTGCTCTTTGGTTGATGATTTAAACTAAATGTGAGACAAAATGGTTTCTCCCTGTGGTTGTGTCTGTACCTTTTTCATTTCTTCCTGTTGATTGTGACCCCCCTGACACATACACACCTGCTGTGCACAGTGTTCAGCCTACGGGGCTCTCAAATACCTGAGATTATTCTGGCTCTCCTTACTGCAGGAATGTGCAGCATGTGTTACTCATCGTCAGCCAGACAAGTGGAGCATGTCCTCAATATCTCAAGATCACCACAAGATGACATTCTTTGACGGCAAGAAAAGCACAGACCTGTTTTAGCTTGGAATGGTCACTTTGTCAGAGGTGGAAGAAGTGCTCAGACCTTTTACTTTAGTGAAAGTACCAAAAACCACAGTGTGGACATACTCTGTTACAGGTAAATGCATTTAAATTAAGTGAAAGTATAGGCATCAAAATATACTTGAAGTACCAAAATCTAACGCAATATGTGGTCTGGCATATTGGATTAGAATTACTGATTGATGTGTTTATCACTTTAATGTTCAAGCTGGTGACAGTGATTTAACTACTTTATATAGTTTATTAGCCTGGCACTTCAGGAATTTGCCCTCAGCAATGTTGCACTGAGCACAGTACTTGAGTAAATGTACTTAGTTGCTTCCCACCACTGCAGTTTGAAAATGTTCAGCGCATTTAACCTTGCTGTGTTATATTTTACTTCTCCATTTATTTCCCTGTATCAGCTCCAGAAATTCAAGAAACGGTTGCATGCTTCTGATTATGACTAACTAACCGGCAAACGAAACCACAACGTGAAACTAAAACACAGGAAATGAAAAGAGAGGAAAAACGTGTCAATGCGCTAACGTTTGCTAGTTAGTACCACTGAGGCTTATAACTAGTTTGGCTGGTATTTAGTTATGACTCGCTTTTTGTTGAGATATTTCACCCAACTCTATATATGACATTGGTGATTAGAGGAAAAATCATCTTCTGGATACCATGAATGTTTGGGAAGTGTTTTGGATGTTTTTATATGCTAGGAGACATATGATGTGTGAAATCAGCAGTCAGCACTATTGCTGAGCATTTCCACCTTAAAACCGCAGTGTAGCAATGACGGTCTCAAAAACATCAGACATTGTAACAAACATAAGGAACCGTTCCTGTCAGCTTCAAGGGTGTGGCTTCCTGCATCTTTACACTTAGAATTTAGAATCAGTTTCCAGCTCTGAATATCTCCAATATGGCTGAATAACTCTGTTACAACTCGCCATTGTGTAGCGTCCAGTAGTTTTACAGTCTTTAAGCAGGTGAGCTAGTATGCTCGAGCTGCAGCGAGTGGGGAGAAAACGGATGCAGAATTGCATCTACACCATTTTAAGGCCGGAAGGGAATATTTTAATGGAAAAACAATGTTTGATACACAGAGATGAGTTTTTAGGAGACACCTTCAGTAACTACTCTGCTATCTACTTGTACTACGAGTACAGCTCAGTTAGATTTATACAAAGTGTGTTTTGAAGCAGCTGCAGTAAATATAGATCAGGTGCAGCTGCAGGTTTCCTCCCTGGAAAACACCTGCACATTTACTTTAAGACTTCACAAACAAATAGTTCTTTTGGACTTCTGAAAGGATATCTCTGCTCTCATGTACGGGCTGTCTACTCCTCTTCATTTCCTCTCTCTCATCCTTTGTAACCACGGTAACTGACAAAAAAAAAAAAAATCTTTCAAGAGGCCGGTCTGTGATTTTTCAGCATCGTAACTCGGAGAATATCTAAGAATTTCTCGCTGGCACTGTACAGCGTGCAGAGGCAGAGCTGAGCTGCTGATGCATGCATCCCTCCTGGTAATCTGACGCATGATCTTGTGTGCATCTCCTCAGGCGTTCTTACAGATCAGCTCATTTCACCCACTTACTCACAGCTGATCGCACACTCTGTGGCTCGACTGCACCCACTTACTGTACGTGTGTGACTGGCTGCAGGCCACCTCATGCCCACGCTGCTGGAGCAGGGAGTTTAGAGGGGAAGTTAAACAACCTCTTCTTCTCTTTCTGCAGAAACATGTGCACCTAAAGCAGAAGAAGGAAGGAGAAGGAGTCGCCGTTCGTGCCTCAGAGCGGGCCATGCATCACTCCAGGCTGTCTGCTCTGAACTGTCACGCTTGCTGGCTGACTCCCACAGCTCCCTCACCCTCGGCCCCAAATGGCTGACACACAGCAGTTCTTCACTGGCAAGCTTTATGTTCCTGTACACATGCTAAAGCTGCCAGCTGAAGAACTGCTCTGGTCAGCCCTGCCCCGGATGACTCAAGAAAAGGAAGCGGATGGGGGGTGGTGGGAACTGGACTGAGGAAGACGGCGTTTCACACTCACAGCAGTCAGACTGGACTTTTATAACCTCACTGATTTGAGCCTGTGGTTTACTTCACTATTTCATGATCACACGTTATTTAATTACAGAAAACTGTTTAAACTATGTCTATGATGTTGTTGTTTTTTAGCTTCCAATAAAGAACAGAATGTTCCCTCAGATTTTACCCTTATTGTTGTCGACTGCACACTACAGACACTAAAACACATACCAGCAGTGAAGGCTCTCTTGTCCAAAAATACACTCACAGAGAGGCGCACAAAAATGTGTCACATCTAATCGCTTTCAACTTTAAGGTATCTGGTGATTACATCAAAGGAGAACACGGAAGATCAGAGTGACCTAAAATGCAAGTAACGTGGTTTCAGATTTGCAGTAACTTCATAATCTTTGTTCTCTAGAATCTGAATCCCACATAACAAGTAAACAATTCAGTCAGGACTGTGTGAACCCCGTTAGACTGCCGTTACATATAAACCAGAGGGAGTAGGGAAAAAAAACGTACCTAATGTCTGTTCTTTGGGCCTGAAGGCGTCACCAGCTGCTTCAAGGAATTCCTTCACAGCATGTTTACTGGTGAAGTCACAAGATTCTCAAACTCTGGGAGGGACTGAAGGTGAACATGTTTGTAAGCTGGGCAATATTTGCAGATGTTTCCTGTGTGCAGATTCTTTGTGTATTTAAAAGTATTGTTTTGTTACTGTAAGCTGAGAAAGTTTAATAAAGCAACATGAGAAACATTTACGGTTGTTGTTCCAACTTCCTTGAGTCAGTTTAAAGAACAGCCCAAACATCCCACAGTCTATAAATAAATCTGACTATAAAACACTTTTCTATGTAAATCTGAATACGCTGAGGTGGCAGACATTATACTACTTTTTTCTTTCTTTCTTTCTCATTGACCAGTAGGAGTTTTTTAGTGAAGATAAGGCAAAAGTTGTTAAACTTGGCGATCTTGATGCAGTTACTCAAAATCACCACAAGATGACGTGACAAAACTGAGGTTGAAACATGGCTGAGAGCATCAGAGAGGCTGATTTCACTGCAGGAGAAAAAGCAAACGAGGTCAGACTGGCTTGTTGCCACGTCAAGTGGACGAATCTGTGTTATGATGAATTCTCTGATGATTGAATTCATGAATGAAATGTTGCCTTGTTATATTAAAAGTCCATCCATTCCATTAACACACAGATAACGGGTTGTGATTTCCTCCAAGATTACAAATTCATCCAATGAGACTCACAGTATGAATGACGTCTTCACTGTTTCTCCATCTGCCTATTTATTGAACTTCAATTACAGTTCACTTTAGATTTTTTTTAATGTATATTTCTATAGATTATTTGATCCTCTTGCATGCGTGCAACAACCATAAACACAGTCAGATTTCTAATGCAGTCTGCAGGGCACCTCAAGATGGCAACTTTAAAGTCTCTGAGTGTTGGCACTGCATTATATATTAGAGAACGGTTACTGGAGATGCATTAATGTGTAGTTATAAGTTCTGTTATGGCTTTTTGAAGTGGAGCTAACTTTAATTGTTGAGTAGTTAATGTACAATGATGCATCAGATTTTACAGGGTTGGATTGTAACTAAATATATTTACTCAAGTACACATTCATGGTAGCAGTACTTTGTCTGAGTATTGCCCTTTTATTATACTTATACTTCACTACATCACCTTTTATGTCACCAAATTGTCAGCTTTCAGTTGCTGTCAAGATTAAGTTTTTACAAAATATATGACCATATTATAACACAATGAAGTTTTATACTCTATACAGTGTAATTCCGGTAATATTAGCCCCACTTTCATCAGTCACAACAGTC
>OMNN01062878.1:0-17951 GCA_900302755.1 Chromis chromis | reverse complement strand
CCACACACACACACACACACACACACACACACACACACACACACACACACACACACACACACACACACACACACACACACACACACACACATACAGGCACACATACACACAAACATACACACTGTTATGACAACCTTCAATTCAAATATACAGTCCTTCCACTGACAATTGTGAAGAGGAAAAGGGATGTCTTGTTTAAAAAGCTTAAATAAGTACTGTTTTTGAATGTGTGTGTGTGTGTGTTAGAGAGATCTGAACTTCAGGTCAGAGAGGAAATCTGGTAAGTACTGATGTCTCATTTTTAGATTCCTTCTATATTACATTTTGTCTCCTGTGGAAGTGTGTTATTCCATGAACTATGCTGCAGGCAGAGAGCTACTATGACATCAACTAAAACAAATTCTCCTTTATTTACTTCCTCTTTTGCATTGTGTCTACTGCCTGGGCATGTAAGCGGTTCTGCTGGTTAACCATCTTGTAAACTAAAAGAACCAAAGGAAAACATCTTCATTAAAGGACATAAACAAGGTCTGACATCTTTATTGCTGCTTGCTCTATTTAGTTTCTTAAAGTATCACTGATGAGCAAGTTTGGCCAGATTTCATACTGAGACGTTCATTTGTTAGATTCATGTCAAATTAAAGTATTAAAGTGTTGAATCAAACCCATTGGTCTTCCTTTAGTTCTATCATCTTATCCTTATTACTAAAATGTCCATTTCGGGGTCTAACTAAAGTTTCAAGAAACTTCCACATCACCCTGGTGGTCGAGGGCTCTATGTCTAAAACTACTTCTTTGACTCCCCCTCTATTGCCCAACAGTCTTACCTTGTAGCTGCTGCTGCTCCAGGGCCAACGTCTCCAGTGTGTAGTTGCAGAACTCCAGGTTCTCCAGGGCTTGCATGCGGGCCGTCTCCTCCTCCTCCTCCTCCAGCATCGCCCTCAGCTCCTCGGCCGTGTGAGCGTACGCCTCCATGTCGTGCTCCACCTCCTGCAGCCTCAGTAACAGCTGGTACCTCTCCTCCTCCTCCCTCTGCCTCTGACTCTCCAGCTCCATCTCCCTCTCCAGCTCCTGCTCTGCTTCCAGCTGGCTCTGGATTTCGTGTTCCTGGGCAGCTGCGAGGTCGCCGAACTCGACATGACCTCCTGTTATTTGGTCGAGGAGGTTTGTAGCTGGCTCGTCGGGAGAGTAGAAGATGGGGCTGTTGGTGAGGGAGTTGCCGGTCGGAGGGGTGGTGTTTTGTCTCGGGCAGCGAGGAGGAGGACGAGGAGCGGGGCGAGCTGGTTTGTATGGAGCCGGAGGACGAAGGACTCTCGGACGGGGAGGTGGAGGGCGGAGGGTTCTTCTTCTTTCCAAAGAGGAAGAGTTGGACTGCATAAGGTGGGAAACAGGAGAATGTGAGGAGCCTCGGATGATATCGCTTTCATCGCTGTAGTCCAGGATTGAAAAGTGCCGTGAGATGATGGATTGCTGGTTGAGGTCGGCTACAGGCGACACATCTCTGGAAGCACCAGAACCCACGATAGTATCACTGTACGAAGAAGTCAAGCTTTTCTCAAATTCGAAAAGCTGCTGGGAAAGTTTGGTCTCCAGGTCGCCGGCTGAGGTTGCCAAGGCTTCTAAGGTGATGGACGTTGGCAGTATCCCATTGGAGCCTCTAGTCGACTGCTGGGAACGCGGCCGTGCATCGGCACTGTGCAGCATCATATCAGCATCACTGACACTAGCATGGCGAGTTAGCTTCTTCTGCTTGTGGACCTCAACAAGGTTAATTAACGCCTGGGAAAGACTTGCAGGCCTGTTATTGGTGGAAGAACCATCTGCTGGTGACCTCTGATAATATCTGCTGTCTTTAGACCAACCAGAATGAGTGCTGGGCAGCGTTAAGCTATGAGTTAATTTGGGTTGGAAGGGTCGAGTGTTGCCGTTGGTATAGTTCGACTGATTTCTGCTAGAATTTGTGCCAGCATGTTTCCGATGGCTACGTGCAGGCAGGCTGGGTCGAGGTGGGAGTCTGGGTCTTGCTGGAGGAGAGGATTTGGGTCTCTCTGGTCCCCTGTGTGCTGGAGCCAGAGGTCTACGTGGCCGAGAGTCGGGCCTGTTACCTCCATCTCTCTTCCCCCTGTTATTAGTCTGAGCCCCAGCACATTTATTTTCACGCTGCCACCTCTGCTCCTCAGTCCTCTCAAAGTAGTCCAGGTCCCACACTGTGTGGTCCTCATATGTCGCCCATTCAGGCTCGTTCTCTGACCCATTGGGACACAAATGATCTGAGCTGTATTCATCACAGCTGTTCTCCTTTTCCTCTCCTTCTGGTTCAACCGCATTTGTCTCCTCCGCAGTTTTCCGCCCGTCGTCCTCCAATTTAACAAAACGATGAGGGAAGATACCCCGCTGCCCTCGCAGCTCCCCCTCCAGCCAACCATCTTCCAAAGTGCTCACAACGCGAATACGATCTCCAACGTCAAAGTCCAACTCGCCTGGCTCCATGGCCCGAAACTCATACAGCGCCACTCCATAGACACCACCCTCCTCCTCTTGCTCTTCTTCTACTACCTTTTGTTCTTCGTCATCTCTCATAAAAACCTCCCCCTCCTCCATACCTTCCTCCTCAGTCCCCTCTCCTGCATCATAAGCGTCCTCGTAGCTAAACTGTTGAGGGTCGTCGTTCAAATCCTGGCAGTCCTCAGGCTCCTGAGGAGACCGAAGTGGACCCAGGAGCTCCACGAACCCCTCTGGGAAGATGCCCCTGCGGCCATCCAGCTCGCCCTGGAACCAGCCTGGCTCTGGCAGTCCGGTGATGATGATCAAGTCCCCCTCGCGGAAGTCCAACTCCTCATTGAGCTGCGCGTGGAGGCTCATGAGGGCTCGGGCTTGACCCAGGGCGTATGGCGGGAGTTCTGAAGCCTGGGCCTGGGCTGAGCGTTCGGACAGCTGCCGGGAGCGTCCGGAGAGGTTCATCTCCTTCACACATGATGTGGGGAAGAGGCCACGGACACCCCAAGCATTACAGCCACGTTGCCAGGTTTCCCCGAGGTCCATGGACCCTCCAACCTCTCCCACTACCACATCACCTAGAGAGACAGAGAATAAAGGGAAGTTCATTTAATATCAATACTACTGATATGAATATTATTGAAGGACAACAGAAAGTCCTTGTTCTAAAGTGTATAAGAGGGGAGTTGTATACACTCAGGTACATGGACGCAGGTACATGGACACAGAAGGGAAGTTTTAGTATGTAAAGGTAACTACAATATATGTATGTTGTTTATATTCTTTGTGATCCAACAAATTAAGGAATTAACAGACAAAAGTACAATGTTGGAGCCAACAGGTGCCTTTTTTACATCATACGTTGCACTTCTGGGGGTGCATACTTCAACCTTTTTCCATATTTTTGTCTAAAATCCAGCAGCTTTAGTCACATTACAAAGACATCTAAGCAATATATTTCAGATTTATCTCTATTATTGCACTTCTAATAACTTTACATGGGCCCTCACTGTCACTAACATTATCTGGAGAATCAGGGATTATAGGAATGTTGACTGGTCAGCCACAAGTCAAGGGGGTCGCATACCAAAGACCTGTGGCTCCACCTCCCATTGTGTCCAGGAGCAAAACTGGAACCTAGCCAATAGTACCGCGGAAAATCATACTGGAAATGAACATTTCAACTCTCAGATGGCCAATAATGACTGTTTCCTATTTATCCACTGATCTGGGAAGTGATATTTATCCATGACAATACCAAAATATGCTGGAATTATGGTTCTTATTGTTGGATTTGGTCACGAGTCAAATAAGAATAAATCAAGAAACATGTTGGCATGATAAAGCGAAACTGGATGAGTTGTTGATGAATTATTTGTCAGAGTTGGAGCTACTGCTTTGGCGGCTACACAGTTTTCCATGACCAGCAGCGTCCAGTGAAATTCCTTTTAACTTTTAAAGCACATTCAGTTCTGATTACTTAACCTACTACTATGACTACAGCTACTAGAGGTACTTCTACTAACATTAAAACACAAATATAGAGTTTTACCGATATAAAAGATCTCTGCAAACATCAGTGCTGCATGAAGGAGAATGTTGTAAATGACAAATCACAACAAAACAACACGATAACTAATGTGATCATGTGAGAAAATCTGGAACATGAAAAGAAAAAGTCAGCTAAAGAGAGTCTATGTAGGTGTATGTCTGGTCTCTGGGGACATCTAGTGGGGACTTTTGAAAAATAAATCTGTGTTTACACTGTGTTTGCTGCTCTAACATTAGTGGAATCTGCCAAGGTTTTATCTTATTCTATGCCCTTAATCTCTACACGATATGGAATCAGAAATACAGTAAGTAATAATCCTTGTGCAGCAAGACTGGACAGATGGAGATAGTGGCGAAATGTCTAGTATTTGAGCATCATATGTTTTCAGGAATAAAACTGATTAGAACAGAGTTTTGATTGTTTATGATACTATAATCTCAAATTCAGGCTCTTTTTTCCAATTAACTTGAATGTTGAATCAATATTTGAGCATCACAGTTAAAAACAACTTCTGAGGAAATGCATCTGAACCAAAGTTAAACCCTAAACTAGACTGAATTCCCCTTTGGGAATTTGTTCCTTTTAAAAATAGCTATGTTGTTATTGGCTTCAAATAAAGCAATTACTATAAATATGAGCTCCTTTCCAAACAAGAAACCAAAAAATACAAAATGAGACAAAAGCCCGTAACTGCAGCTGGATGTGAACTTCTTTTGTGATGCTACAGAATGTCAGGTATCTTTGGCCTTCACTCCTACTTCACAGCATCAGTTTTAACTTGTCCTTAGGAATTCCCTCCTGGTGCACAACATGACCTTTACCTACCTTCTAATCAATTTTCTAGAAAAGTCACAGGTTTGATCCTTGTCTTCCTATCCTGTTCCTATCCTTGGGCTACAGTTGTTTCTTTCATCAAATAAATCAACTTTTTACTTTAAAGAAGATGCCATAAAAGAAAACCATGCCTTGTCTCCATTCATTGTGATTAATGCAATAGGGGTTGCTTTGTTAGACAATAAAGTGTGTTCAACATCAGTTTCAGTTCATCAATTAGAATATTAGGAAAGCAAAATCACACTAAAGTAAATTCAACAGACAAGTGAGTCAACAAGTTTTAATTTTTTTCTCACAATCATTTAATACAATACTGAGTGCTACTGAAACTGACAAACCCCCCCCCAGCAATTTCTGGCATCAATTTTGCGTCAGTGGAGACAAGGCATCAGTCAGATCTTACTATGTCCAACACAACACAAAACAACACAAAACAACCCATTTACCTGAGTGCTGCGACATCAACAAAAAGCGTTAAGCTAAGTGAGAAAACACAACCTTTTAGTGTCACCAGTAGCGCTGTTGGGAACAAGTATGTTATGTTTGGTTACATCAAGTCCAGACAGAGCAAAAGCAGTAAAGAACAATTAGTGACAGAACTGCACAAAGCCAGAAATCAGCCTGATTCATACTTCAGTCGTTATGTTAAAAGTCAGCATTATGTGTGATGGCAGACAGTACGTCCTTACCTCTCTTCAGGGACAGATTCCCTGACTCTGCTGAGCTGAAATCATTGATGCACACGTAGAGTCTGTCTCCAGGCTTGGTGCTGGGAATGATAACCTCCTCCACAAAGGTACTGGGGAACTGACCTGAGGACAGCAGATAGAAGTAGCAGAATGACACCAGCTAATTCAATGAAAAACATCTTCCACACATCCCTGATACTTCTGTTTTCTCAAGACAATGACAACACTGAATGTTGTAACTTCCCAAATTCCTCTTCTCCATTATGTCCTATATTCAGACTTACAGACGTATATATTGTTAACCCTCAGATGCCCAAAACCAATTAGCGGGTTTGAAAGGCATGTTATCTTTAAAAAATACACCATTTATCACAGACAGAAATTGTAAAAATAGAACAAAGCATCTGATTTTCAACTTTCTAATGGCTCTTAAACTACTCATCTGTGACCCAACATGCCTTTCATCTGAAAACGTCACAGAATCTACACTTAAAATCATTCAAATCACTTTATTCTATGTGTCTTATCTAAAAATAATACGTTTGCATTAACAGATTCTGTAAAAACCTAAATATTCTGCACTCCTCAGTGCAACTGAGAAGCCACGAGTGACTCAGCTGCAACCAACAGTCGCATGACAAGAATTCAGGGACTTTTCGGCTGAACTGCAGGCTGTGCAGTACGGAAACAAATTAAAAATGTATGTAGCAAAATATTTATAGTATATGGAGTCAACATTGTTTTCACAGTATTGGTAACAACTGTAGGCACTTGGAAAATGTCGAACATGGTCATTCCAAGTTTAGTTTTCTTTCTTTCTAAAATAATCAAAGACATTCAACTTTAATTATTTATTTTTCTTGTGATTTATGGCATCATAACTGTGTCATATTGCACAAAAGACATTTTTAAGTTCTTACTCCTTCTATTGACGGTTGTGCTGTTTTCATAGAGGTTCAGGACTTTATATTGCAGTGAAAAATGAGTCCACAATGACTAAAAATGCCTAGAAACTGCTTGAGGTTCAGAGGGTTAACATGAGGAAGGATCCTCATTCTAATTTGATAAATCCAGGTTAAATCTCATATATGACAGTTGTACAAGGTATCAATAAATAGGCTGTGTAGGTATTAAAGTCATTATCTGGAGAGAAAAAGGTATAGTGGTTGCAATCCAGTGTTTGGTGCAGGTTTACAAATACATTCAATTACATAATTTCTGGATGGAAGAAGTCATTTCAAAAGGCTAGACAGAGCTTTTTATAAACCCCACTGTTAGCTACGTCTATGTGCCTGTACCAGAACCAAGACCAATGCAGGTGTTTTACTCCATAGTACTGCTATCTTAAAGTCCTATCAGAAAGAAATGGTCAAAGTTACACATGTTCATTTATGATGGGTGATTTACAGAGGTGACTAACAGATTCATAGATTTGGAGAAAACCATCAGATTAAGTAAAGTTTGATCCAGTGAACAGAATAATCTGAATAAAGCAAATGGTATCTAGATGAAAACAGACAAGTATACTATAAACAGTATGTGTATCTCTTTGAACTCTTCTTCAGAAGATGTATGTCAACATTTTACCCTGTAATGAAGTCAGTTTCCTGTAAACTCCTGCTATAGATGTACTGATAATATCTTTGTTTTCCAGGAGCAGCTGAACAAGCCGAGATCCACTTCCCCTCCGCACTTCCCCTCTGAGGGAATCCCCTCTGTCTTAAGGGATGTTCAAGTCTTGGAAAACTTAAGTGGATTTCTGTGCGTTCGACCCCTCAAGGGCAAAGAAAGCCAGGGAACGATGATGAACACTTCAGTGGCAAAGAATAGATTGTGATCTTTCACTGCTTCCACTGAACGATAACGACTGAGCATCAAGTAACTATTTGATGTTTAACCCTCTGAACCTCAAGCAGTTTCTTGGTGATTTTTTTGCTCCTGTTATGTTTTAACTCACTGTGGTCTCACGTTTCACTGTAATATAAAGTCCTGCATTTCTATGGAAACAGCCATGACTAGAAGTACAGAGGACTTGAACATTTTGTTTCTGTCCAGTATGGCACAGTAAAAAAATAAAGATAAATAAAAGGAAAAAAAAAAAAAAAACTAAAGTGGCATTTCTTTGATTGCTTATTTTACAAAAAAAATAAACCTGAAACCAACATGTACAACACTTTTTAAAGTGCCTGCAGGTGTTAGCAATACTGGACAAATCTATCTATACTATAGATATTTTACCACTTACATTTTTAATTTGTTTTCATGCTTGCCTCTTGTCTGCTCTGTGTAAACACTGAATGCAGTTCAGCTGAAAAGTCTATGAATTTTTGTCACATGACTGTTGATTTCAACTCAGTCACAAATGGCTTCTTAGTTGCACAGAGGAGTGTAGTTTTTTTTTTGTTTTTTTTTTACAGAATCTAATTAGTAAAAAGGGTTTGTTTTTGGAAAATGTTTATATGAGACATTTCAAATAATGTGATTTTGATGAAATATTACAATTTTATGCTCAAATTTGGTTAATTTTACTGATGGTGTAGCAAGTGATTAGTTCAAGGACTGTAGGAAAATTAAAAATCCCAGTGAAATATTAACATGTATTGTAATATCAAATATTATCCCAGTGCCAGTACCTATCTGCTTGACACTGCAACAGAAGAACAACATACAGTACAGTTATGGTTAAACACTTGTTCTCTAAATTCCTACAGTCATATTTTGAGTGTAATTTATTTGCCAAAAAAAAAAGCTTTTTTTTTTTCATAGATATTGTGGTCTTCTGGCCACGAAAATCATTCAGCGAAAATGTGATATTGCGACAGCCCTAGTTTAAGAATGTAATCTCGAAAGTGATCCTTATGCACAATTCCTTGTATTCCATGGTAATTTATCATTTATTCTTCTCAACAATTTGACTTGCTCAAGGCCAAACTGTACCCTTAACTCTGTAAGCAGACAGTCATGGAAGCATTATATTACAAAATCCGGGAGGAAGAGAAGAAATGCATGACAACCAATTTTTATAAGCCCCAGCTGGACGGCCTCATTTCCCATTTTAGGAGCAAATTGCTGAATCGCTCAGACATGAACGCTTCAAGGCCAAAATGAAAAACACAACTTGCCCACAGTTTCCCACGTGGCTTATTGTTATAATCAATAAGCAGTAGTAGGATTATCCATTTAGTTTTTGGCATTTTCAACATTTTCAACCATACAGGTCAGTTTACAGTAATAAACGACTGCTGACAACTCACCTGTGACGCCATCTTTGTTACCAAGCAACCAGAACTCATCCACGACACTGAGCACCTCGATGACATCACCAGGGAAGAGTGGCAGCTCCTCGGAGACGCTGGGGAGAAACTCGAACACGGCACGCACCACCGATCCTGCTTCCATCACTCATAACCTGCAGAAGGGGAAAGACAGGACACAGGAGAGAGTTATAGATGATTCTGATACTCCTAAATATGATGATGCATGAGAAAATTCACAGAATGACGACTAGTAAAAAAGACAGTTCAGCCTAACAGGGAAGAGTTTTCTAAACAAGGCGCTATTCAAAATCCCCGCTATACAAACCAACAAATGGCTCACAGAGAGAGCGAGCGTTGGTGAAATCACACCAAATGAAAGGGGTAGTGAGAGCGTGAGAAACCTGCAACAGAAAGGAGAGAGAAAAAGAAAGAAAAGCGAGCTCTACTTAAGAAGGCTGAAGGACATTCCACAACACTCTTGTATCCTTCTCCTGTTTCTCTGCCTTCTGCTGAGGAAACAAGTGTTAGGGATGAACTCGAACTTCAGCCTAAACTGTACGGTCAGGGTGAGGCAATCCTCATATCGCACACAAGTTCAATAAAGTCAAGGAGTTTTTTGAGTGAAATCATATCTGACTATTGCAAAAATGTGTTATGTAATTTGCTCCACACAAACAGTACACTTGGTAAAGCATTCTTGCTTGAAGTCAGTGTTTTGGCATGTTTGTTGTATGATATAAGTCATTTTAGTATAAACTGTTATGAGCTTATGTTGGATATATAATCTGATGTTTTTCTTTCACTACTAGTTGGATCTATGACATGAACTCAGATCTTTTTTTTCAAGTAACAGAGTAACTCAGTCAAATGTAAGTCAATGGAATATTAACCTGAACTGCTCTTCTTAAAAGATCATCCACCCTTTTTAATGAGGCTTAAACCTCCAAACAGAATGCACAAAACCTTGATGGCTGGGTATAATTTTAAACTATTCATCTCCACTGAAGCCTGATAAATTCTGGATTTTGGGGCTGATACTGATTTTAAGGAGTCGGAAATGCTGATATATCGGCCGTTGTTTCTTTATATAAATGTGTCATTCCACCTCAATTCACCAAATTTGGAAAAAAACTTCACATCTGACCACCTTCAATTTATTCAAAGTAGCACTTTAAATAGCACTACAGAAGCACTATGAGTTTGGAGAACCATGATATTTGTTTGAGCCCAGTAACAATATTATATCATTCTTCTAGTTGGGACACTATTGGAGTGGTTTCACCTATTGTACCTGCTAACTGATGGTCCTAATAATGGCCATAAATGCAAAAAAAGTAATTTCATCAAATCAAATAATTTTTTTCTCTTAAAGTATGCCTCTGACTGGCCCCATACTCTACATTTTACATTGCCTGGTGTCAATCTTAGAAAAAAAAAACAAGTGAACCGCTTGGGGTGAAAAAATAAAGGTTTTATGGTTGGTTGAATATTGGAAAAGATTGACATTTTTTGACCATATTTGTACCATCATATAACTGGCTTGTCTTATTATATCAAAGCAGGGTTGTGCCATGAAAGACCATATGTACATATTAATGAGCCTGCAAAATTTCAGGACTCTAGCTACAATATTTCTCAAGTTATGGCAAACATTGCTCACCAGATTGGCAAAAATCGACATGACCCCACCCATCTATAAATTTTTTTTAACTCAAACTAATGTTACCTATGAAACCAGATCTGGTCAACTCAATCCACCACTTTAAAAAAAAAAAATCTGTCTGGGGTCTTTTTTTAAATTAACTTTCCAGCAATGAATTTAACAATCTAATTAGCAACTTACCATGAAGACAAAGCTTTACTCTGCACCACCATCTGCTCAGTTGTGGTGCGTACACTGCTACATGTGCTGTAGACGGTGCTGAGAGCATTGTAAACAATGGAGTCGGAGCTGCTCTGCTGCACAGACTATGCAATAGCGCTGTTTATAAATTACCCCATGCACCATTAAAGAAAGTCAGGATCTAGTATGTATACCTGACAGTGCATGTGTTTGCATTAATCCGTATACAAAAACCATACAAATGCATGAATGAAAACAAAATGTAATCACCACCAAAGGTATGAGATGAGACCCTATTTGAAACAACTGCGTGTATCATTTCAAGCCGCAGAGCCACTTACGGATTCTATTCAAATTTCTGTTTATTTGATGGCTACTTCAATTATCAATAAAAATGAGCAAATGCATAAAACAAGGATTTCAGCAGCCCTCGTGTATCATTATCTGGAGACAGACTAACCACAGGTGGGGATGGACACGCTGAAGGAGACGGGAAATGAGAGAAGAGGGCTGCAGTTCGCCTCAATCAATGGGGCCTCTGTTAAGTGGGCTAATGGAGCCGGGGGGGGGGGGAGAGGAACAAGACTCTAGCCCAGTTCGGTGCCACCATCTCTGGGGAGACACGGCTCAGGTTGGGGCAGATGACCAGCGGTAAAAAGAAGAGTATTTCAGTGTATATGTGTGTGTTTGGGTTGCTTCTGAGTGAAGGTTAACCAACACTGTTTGGCTTAACAGTAGCCGAGGCTCACTGTGTGGCAGGTTGTGAACTCAACACCGCGCAGTGTTAAAACCACAATGAAACCCGAGCCAAGGCTGTAACTAATGCAAGCCAAAGGGAGGTGGCTGGAAACACAGCGGGCCATGAGCACAAATGGGCTGTCTGTTCATTTATGTAGTGGACAGGAGACTATGTTGTTTGAGGTTTATTGTTATTTCATGCAGTATTATGTGTAACAATGCAAACAGAATGATGAGTAAGTAATTGCTGTAGCCAAATCACCAAAATAGACCTCACTGGTATTTCTGGATTTTGCTACGCTTCACTCTAAGAATAAAATGTGTTGGTTTCTTAAAGCACCTGAAAACATGGTTTCAAATGTATTTTCAAGAATCAAAGTTTGTAAAAAAAAGTACTTAGAATTATTAATTATATTTCTTAAACAGTTAACCCTTAAAAATCTGATAATCTGGACTGTGTAGGTGTAATTTAATCTGATTTAAAGCAAACCAAGAGGAACCTAGATGCAGATAAGATAGCATAACTTAACCACAGCGGGCGCATGTTTGCCAGTGTTGATATTGTTCTTTCTTGCAGTTTCCATGAAACATTTATAACTAAGGTGGCGTTAGGTCAACTAATAGTGCGCATAAAGCAAATGCGGAATATTGTTCAGTTTTCAGGGCCTTCTATATACTTCATCAGGGTTGTGTGAACAGGATGATGCATGACTCATCTTTTTGCTTATCCATGTCTCAAAGAAACTGCCGCTGCAAGTCAGATGCCATTGTGAAATAAACATGTTTTGACTCGCACGTCTGAGAAATGGATTCCATGAAACAGTGAATGATAATAATGTAACCAAAAATAGCTCACAGCCTGATCTGTAGTGTCTGAATGAATGAGACCAGTTCCTGTAAGCGCATTTTAAGGATTTAAATAGAAATGTTTAAATTTGTGTCTAGCAGGTTAGAAGCAGAGCAGGAGACACTCTGAATTGTCAAGTTAACATTCTGAACCTGAAGCAATTTCTGGGTGTTTTTCCTGTCACATGTTTACTCACTGTGAGCTTTTTTCTTTTTCTTTTTTTTTTTTACAGCAATATAAAGTTATTGTGTCTTGTTCAGTAAGATTCAGTTATAATGCCACAAACCATAAAAAAGAAAAAAATTAAAGTGTAAATTCTTTGATTATTTACTTTACAAAAAAATGGAAGCAAGATGTGCAGGAACAAGTTCCCCCTGGTATTACCAATAGAAAAAAACTAGATATTTTACTACTTTACAACTACTTTTATTTTGAATTTATTTTCATACTTTTCTGCTCTTTAAATTGTGTAAATACAGCCTACAGTTCAGCCAAGTCCAAGCAAAAAGTCCCTGAATTTTCATCACATGACTGTTGGTCGCATCTGAGGCATACATGGCTTTTCAGTTGCGTTCAAGTGCACATCATTTTTTGTTTTTTATATAATCTGAAAACAAAAAGATTGTTTATTTTCGGATAATGTTTAAGTGAGAGTTGTAGACTAAAGTAATTTAGATGAAACATCCCAATTTTAATCCTGGATTTGGTTAAGGCTCCCGACAGAAAGGCATGTCAATAAGTTTAGAAACTGTTGAAAAGTTGAAAATTTGTTGATTCTTTCTGTTTTAACAGTGTCTGGCTCTGATAAATGGTGTAATTTTGGCTATATTTTAAAATAATAACATGCCATTCAAACCTGCTGGTGAGTTTGAAGAGGAAGAAGGAGAGAAAAAGAGGAACATTGGATGAGCCAAAAATAATAACACCTGTCTTAACTTATTATATAATGAAACTAGGTATCAGAAATCCCCTCTAATTCACATAAATCACAGACAACACACATACATTAAAAAGCACACAACAAGCATCTTTACTGTCTTTATTACTGGTGCCTAAAGGAACCTCAATTTAATTTTAAAGCCGACAGCTAAACAAGAGCCACTGGATGACTAACTATTAAAGTAGTTAGTTGCAGCCTTTCCATACATACCCAGACACACTGTATGTATCAGAAGCCCTTCGCAAACCACAAGAGAAACACTTACCGAAACGACTTGCCTTTGAACTTCACGTCACATCTGGCCTACAGCTGTTTTTTACCAAAACTCAGCCACTTCAGCTGTGAAAGTGCAAAGTGTCCTTTCTCTATTGTGTCTGCATTGTGTTAAGGTGATGCAATGATCCAATCGAAGGCCAAGTAAAAGCAAAACACTCTGCTGTTTTGGAAATTCAGAGACAGTTGAAGGTTTGAATTTATGGGGCAATGTGTGCTTCTTCTACTTAATCACAAATGTGAAGGAATTACACCATGACCTGTACCACTAGGGACTTTTAAACATATCAGTATTAATATATGTCTTTAAATTTACTCATAATTATTTCCATAAATGAAAAGAGAAACCAATGTTTATAACTGAATTAAGAGGTTTATGACATACAGTATGTCAACAGATTTCAAGTTTCTGCAGGAACGCCCAATATGTCTCCCTGTTCCTGTGTGCAATTTAAGGTCATCTTACAGCAATCGAGCAAAACTCAGCATAAAAGCACCACGTGAAATCCATGTACAAACTGCAATCTTCACTGCAAAATTGCTATTCTTTGTTTATAGTAATAATATTTATAGTAACTATGTTGGACAATAGGCTACATAGAGTTCATGTATTTAAATTATGGCAGGGAAATACCACAGTACTAATACTACAGAATTTGAATTGAGTAAATGTAGCAAAACTACCAAAACTACATCTTGCATTGACCAAAAAGTGTTATAATCTACTGCATCTTGCCACTGCATCTACAGCCACCACTCAGAAAGTCAACCATCCATCTACGTGCAACAGGACCAGCCAAGAGTCACTGGGCTGCTTGAAGCCTTCTTGAAGTTAATCCTCAGATCTGCATCCAGCCAGACAAGCTCCTTAGCGTTATTTATGGCTTTGTCAGTGTGTCAGTGGCCTCTGTGCTCTGTGACTTTTACGCCAGGCTCAAGTGGATGACAACACAAGCTGCCATCAGGTAGCCTGACAGCAACCCCAACCCTCATCTGCTGTAATCTGGCAGCTTTCCAGTGATACTGTGGGAAAGTACAGGAGGGGGCAGAAATTGTACCCAGGACACATAAATAAGTTTGTATCTTTGATACACAGTAAACTTAGTGTTGAATTCATTATTTACCATTCATAAGTAATATAAATTGTTGTGCTCCATTAAATGCAGTCCTTATTCCATAGTAATAATGCACTAATGGTTAAGTTAGCTGCACTTGAGTGTGTGTTACAAAATATCACAGTATTTTAGGTCACATTAGGTTGGTCCACTAGCAACAGCATTTGACCATATTGTTTTTTTCAGGGCTGATACAAATACCATTTATTAGTGATCAAGAAGGGGGATAACTTTTATACATTTGAAAATTTTAATTTACATGTGTTTCATTGAAAGAGATTTAGATTTTAAATAAATTCATTTTATTGGGAATTGGTTAAAAAATTTAATGTGATAAGCAATCAGGTTGATCATTTGTCGACCTCTGGTAGTTGGTTTACCAGTTCAGTCTTGAGGTAGTACAAAAGTATATGGGAAAAATTTTTAGCCCTAGGAAAGGAAGAAAAAAGTTTTTAGTGATCAGAGTGAAACATCTTGACAACTAGTGGAAGAATTGCCATGAAATTTGCAACAGATATTGATTTTTGTTGATCCCCTGACTCTCCGAAATCAAAAATGTACCAACGGGTTTGAATGGCATGTTGTCTTTAAAAAACTAACAAAACAACACCATTTATTATAAGAAGAAAGTGAATCATTGGATTTTCAACTCTCCGACTGGCTGTGGTATTCCTTTCCATCCGAACAATTAACCAAATCAGCTTTAAATCTTGATATTTAATCAGAATCACTGTATTTTTCATATCTCATCTAAAAAATTTAAAAATGCTCTAATAAAATTCTGTAAAATCTCAAATTCTGAACTCCTCGGCACAACCTTAGCATTCCAAGATTCACGCAACAAAAATTCAGGGACTCTTCAGCTGAACTGGGCTGAACTGCAGGCTGTGTTTACACAGAGCATATAGGAGACAAGTCTGGAAACAAATGACATATGTGGATAGTAAAATGTCTAGAGTATTTATGTGCAATATTTTTTTTTCCACTATTGGCAACACCATCAATAAAATACATTTTATTTGGCACGATAACTTTGTTACAATGCACAAAAGAGACATTTTTGAGTTCTCTCTACTTCTAGCCATAGTTGTTCTGTGTCCATAGAGGTGCAGAACTTCATATTACAGTGAAAAATGAGCCCACAGTGAGTAAAAATATGACAAGAGCAAAAAAGGTTGTGGTTCAGAGGGTTAACATGTTTCCAGCACCATCATCAGATCTAAAACACCTGGAAAACTAAAGATATTAATATAAGCCTCAGCTGTTTCTTAGTACTTATAGGCAAATTTCAGCATGCTAACACACTAAATTGGCACACATGGCAACTTTACAACTACTTAACATTAAAAATGTGGCTGTGGCTGTGGCTGTGGCTCAGGTGGTAGAGTGGGTTGTCCACTGATCGCAAGGTTGGCGGTTCGATCCCCGGCCCCTCCACATGCCGAAGTGTCCTTGGGCAAGACAGTAAACCCGAAGTTGCTCCCAATGGCAGGCTAGCACCTTGCATGGAAGTCTGTGTGTGAATGGGTGAATGAGAAACACATTGTAAAGCGCTTTGGATAAAAGCGCTATATAAGTGCAGACCATTTACCAAAAATGTAAGGACTGTGAGCATGTTAGCATGCTAGCATTAGCAGAATGCTATGTTTGCAAGTGATGTGACAAAGCAAAACTCCATGATGATATATTGTTTGATGTCATAATATCACTGTGATCAATGCAGGATCCAGTTCTACTGTAAACATGTCTCGGCTTGTTTAACTATGTACAAGAGTAATTAGGTTCAGTTGCAATCCAGCTCAGGGCTTATTAAGAGCTCGGCTTCTCTTAATAACAAATGAGCTCCCCTGCATATATGGTTTGTGAAATTTTGAGGGGCGGGGGCATTAAAATACTGACAGTACTTTATTTTTGTCATGTGTTTCTTTTCTGCACTTCATAATTATGGATTGTGCATAAAATTAAGTTATTATTACTGATATTTATTCATACGTGATGGCGATTCATCACTAATTCATTTTAATAAAGATACCGGCATCCATGCTATTCTTTACTATTGCAGCGTGGATCAAAGAGATTTTCATCTATCTTCTTATTCTTACTATTCATATTCTTTTAAATAGGAATAACGATTTTTTTTAAAAGCTCTTTATAAGTGCTTTTTAAGTTTTGTATCCATCATGTCTGACCACAAAAAAGTGAAAAATATGAGCCCTCCTGACAGCCACAGTGTAGTTTACACACTGATCCAGCTGATTTCTGTTCATTCTGCTCTTCGTAGGCCATATCACATTATGCATTAATTACAAACCAGTGATTCTGCTCATGCACAATAAAAATAAAATGTGAACATACTCCCAGATGTTACTGGATCTCTTCCTTCTATCCAAAATACCAAAAACAACAAATTTCACATCACAACTGATTTTAATAAGCAATAAAGAGTCATTAGATGAGTATTTTCCTCTCTGTCTTTGTGAAAGCATAAAGTCCATCTTTCACTTAGTGACTCAGTCTGAGTCACAGCAGCAGCAGCTGAAGACCATTTTGTTTGAATTTTGAAAAAAAAGAGAGGGAAAACCAGGTCACGTCCAGGGTAGCAGGCGTATCTGGAGGAAATATTTCGACCAAGAAGGTATTGTATTTGTGCCGCATTGTACCAGATTACAGCTCTTCCACCGGTGGAAGGTTTCACTTTGGAATATCTCCACTAACAAACCTCACGCCACGGTTATAAAACGGCTCTCTGTAAAGTGCAAGGGGCATTTCACATATAGGCAGGTCCAAACAAGACTCACAGGCGTGCCTTCTGTTATGATTTGAGGTCTTGATAAGTGAAGGGACTCTGACCAAGAATGAAAATCCTGAAATAAGCTATCACATTATTATAAATGCAAGAGTTGTGTTAAAATTACAGTTTTATCTCGATAGAAGCTCCAGTCCATGAATGCAGGGTCCTGGATGCAGAATTTTCGACGTAAATAAAAATCTTCTATGAGAACAAACTGCTTTAAAACACTACTGACAGCGGTTATTGATGATTTTTTTAGGCAGAGAGGCTGAATGAGACGGTGTGACTGGGGCTAGTGTGAGCCACTTGGCACCGTCCTGGAGAAAGTAGCAGGATTACGACAGACAGCTAAGTCAACAGCTGACACACACACATAACCACACGTGCACTGTACGTATACACACACACACACACACACACACACACACACACACACACACACACACACACACACACACACACACACACACACACACACACACACACACACACACACTCACAGCTGACAGCCGGACAAAGCAGCAACTGTTTGACCTGAGACATGGCCCTGAGCCATCACCACCCTTTAGTAAACTG
>OMNN01062855.1:0-35210 GCA_900302755.1 Chromis chromis | reverse complement strand
AGCGCATGCATAAAAGATACAAGTAATTTCTTTCAGTTTTTCACACAGACACACACTCATGCAATATCTGTTTTCCTCTGTCTCCATCTCTGCTGTACTGAATAATTTAATCACTTAACAGCAACAGCCATCCATGCTATTCCAGTCTCCACCGTGGAGGGTAAATTATAGCTTCGTAGGTGGAGCACAGCCATTACTGTAAGGCCTTATGAAGACATATTATGGAGCCATGCTTTGTTGAGACCTTGTCATTGTCAAAGCACTAAATATGCCAGAGGTGGGATGAAGTATGACTTGTCCTTTGAAGTAGATATAGTATAATGCTGGTACAAGTTTTTTTAAAGGCTGATGCTGTTATTGTTGGATGTGCACTGACTGACAAATGTGGCTTAATGAGGGGTGTACATTATGTGTGCTTGTGTGCATACAGTATGTTTGGGTTAGTTAGAGAGGAGGAGGAGGAGATAATAGGGGGTGGAGGGTGAGAACACAAATAACTCTAAAGATCACTTCACGCTTTCTGCAAATGGAAAAGTCCACATATTGGACGTCCACTAGCAGGGCAAAATTTGTGATGGTGTAGACTGTATGCATTACATGTACTCCGACTGCAAGTGCACCAGAAAAACAAATGGTGCTGAAACGTAGAATTATAGTTTAAAGTGAGTTAGTGAAGATCCACATCTGTACTGCTTTCATTCAGCCTATAATTCAGTTCTCATAATCTCACCATATGCTTGTGGCCAGCGTCAAATTGCAAACTCAGCTGGTGACAACCCTTTACACTGCAGCTGCCAATACGTTTTAAAAGGAAATGTAATTATGTTTTCTGTCAACGTTATTAAGAAACATTAATGAGTGTATTCGGCACATTACAAATATCAGTGATCTGTTTGCTGACAATGTGTCTCTTTCTGCCAAAATAGCTGATCTTTATTTGTTCAACTTTTTTTGATTACATTGAGGCACTTGCAGTCCGTGGATGCATTTACAGAAAGGTTGAAATCTGCTTTATTAAAGAAGAAGTTTACATTTTTTTTCTTTTTCTTTTTCTTTTTACATTTAATCAAAACCATTAGCCTCTCCTAATTTTACTTTTACTTTTACCCCCAAATGCTATCCGGTCAATGATTATGTTGCAACTTTCTTTTATCTGCAGTTAACCAAAAAATATCTTGGTTCCTGAAATTTTACCTGCTTTTTAACCAATTAATTTCTTGTCCTAAAAAAATCTGCATGTTATCTGCAGATAAACTAAATGGGCCACAATGCACTGAGTGTTCTCACTGCTAGCCTGATTAGCCTGAATAAATTACAGAGCAACATTAAAAGCTAGAATCTACAGCAGATTAAATTATTTAAACCTGCTTATTTTATACTAAAATAATACCAACAGACCAGAATGCACCTGGCCATATTCATATGATTTCTGAAAATAAAATTAGATCACCTGGTGATCCCAGCACAAGAATGATTAATATATATAATATGTTATGTTATGGTATAAATAAAGAAGACAAGTTAACCAACTGTTTTTAGATGATCTGCTATATTGACAGATTGAGGATTGAGCTGAAATATATAAACTGCTGTTTGCAAAGTTTTTTTATAAAAATGCAGACACTCTGATGACTTCTTTGACTCTGTGTTGGTTAGTTTGGAGCCAACTTCAAGTAGAGGTTCAATAAAGATTAAACAAGCTTGACCTAGCAGTCTCCATCAGGTTGGACCAGTTCAAAATTGTGAAAACGTGGGAGTGTTCACAGGGAGTCTTTTCCTCCCACTGCCAAAAATAATGGATTAATCCTGGAGGGCTGTTGATGTAACAATTTTCTGCTTGTAAAAGCAACATTTGCAATTATCCAGTTAATACAAGACACCAGGTAACCTCGTCACTGCAGCCCTACTATCAATGATTTAGTTTCAGGTCACCTGACGAATGTTGGTCTGATATTCATGTTTTTAGCTGCTAAATATTCCACTATGTTCACCAGTTTCTGTGTTTATTTGCTGTTTAGTGCCATGCAGGTAGTGGTCACTGAAACCACCACCTGCTGGGGCCTGCTGGGGCCTGCTGGGGCCAAAATCAGTAAAGTTACAGGTTAGACAGCAAAACAGTGAGCTGAAATTCATTATAAAGCTCTGCAAAGTCAACTGAAGCAAACACAACATATCAAGTATTATCTTGTACAAAAGACAAACATGTGAAAAGCTTATGAGTGAAGTTAAAACTGATAGCTCTGGAGAGCTCTACACCTAAAATCTATTTTAGGTATAAGCCAGGTTAGAATGAACAGAAGGAAATAATGTCTTCTGATTTATCTACTTTGAATTGGACATGCCTAAATAAGTTTATCAGGACTAGAGGGAGTGTAATTTGCCATTTTCCACCTGAGAGTTGGACTGATTCCAGGAGCAAGAAAGGAGTCGATCAAAGACAAAACTGAAGCGTTATTATGGGTGACTCTTGCAGTCTTTGTAAAATAACCTCTTCTCCACAGGTCTGATGTATTGTAGTGTGGTGATAACAAATAGGCTTTCAATCCTGCCTCACCAATTATCACACATACACACATATTTATTTGGCCACCTTATTATAAGATACCATCCAATGCATTAACACAACAAACTGCGATTCAGTTTAACCAGTTTTAGTAAGATGTTCTGGCCGGCTTTCACTGCATAATGAACAATGCAAATAAAGCTTCACACAGCAGAGGAGAAATTCATTAGTATCTCTTTCAAAGGAGTGTTTCAGTGTCACAGGTTGTAACTCATGCTGTTCCACTCCAGGTAATTCCTATTGCTGTCCTCGCTGAGCTGTCATCTAATACCTTCTGGCTAAATTGGATGACAGGAGTCCCGTGTTGTGTGCTGGTCGGGTCGGGCGACAAGAAGATTAAACGGCACATTGGCGGTCCTTTGTGACTAGTTCTGTAGCAGCACTCCTATTCATTACTGCAGGGATGAACGTATACGTGCAAATACAACATTCACATCTCATACATGTAGCACACAATCAGTGCTGGGAAGCAGAGTGGAGGCACTCAAGCACCGATGTTATTAATAAGATTGGTTCTGTTCTATTAATGGCCCCATTACCAGATGGTATTAACATGTGATCTGCACCTGGATTTACATTATCTGGATAATGACATCTAATTAAATGGTCTTTGTGTTTCTACCTGACGCTAACAACCTTTTATTTGATTCTGCTCACACTAATCACATTTCAGCGAGCGAATTAGTTGCAAAACATTGATAAATCCAGGACAGTTGGCGAACTTTTGGCCTGTTTGATGGAGTTTTTCTTGAGAATGTTGTCAGGCTTACAAACTACATTTACACCTGCCTGACCTCCAATCATAATGTAAGCCAGGGTGCCATCCGATGTGATCCGATCTCTTTCCGATCAGTTTATGTGTTTACAGCTGTAGTGTACTTGTCCAGATAACATATCCAGATATTGGTTGTGTGTTAATGTCAGGTGTAAATGGGGTTCAAGAGTCCAGCATGACTCACATTACGCCGAGACACTGAGGCTAAATCTGCATAATATGTTTTTGTGTTAAAACTTCTGCTGCATTTATGCCTAGTGTCCACACTACTGAACCTAAAAATGGAGACTTTTGGAAATGCCGCCTGACCCCATTTTAGTTTGCAAACTGTGGAGTTGCTTTCTAGCTTGGATGGGCAGAAACAGTTGAAGACACCCCTTTTTTTTTTTTTTTTAACTTTTTGACTGGTCTAAACTGTCACTATGTGTTATTCCCTGATTCTTTTCATTGTTTTCCTGTAGAAAACAAAGAACTCTGCCCTGTCTACCACCGATTAATTCAACATAGATAATGAATTGCAGACATTGATGACCTGCTTGGAGCTGCTGTGCAGTTAAGGAAATCTCTAGTCTTAATTTCCACCATTGCTGCTCTTCCCCCATAGATTCTTTTCTTTTGTTTTTTTATAACAACTAAGCAACCAACCCAAACCCCTTTTTTATTTACATTGGTGTCATGCCAAAAGCTGATTGTCGTCCACGGTTTATATCGTCCAGTTGACACATGTCTACGGCTGCTTTTATGTGGATCACAAACTCATGCTGTGCCAGTACACTTAACTTGCAAAGGTTTTTCTTTGTGAAACTTAATTTTGACCAAAGAAATGTTTGCAGTCTACACTCCCTCCTGCTCACTACGCTTGACCAACAAAAGGCACCTCATACAACCACCACAGCAGGGCCCAAGGTCGATAGCTAGACTCTTCTCCTCTGTGGTTGAATGAATCCCGGTGGTGGAATGAGTTACCAAACTCGGTTCAATCTGCAGAGTCCCTCTCAGTCTTTAAAAAAGACTAAAGACCCAGCTCTTTACTGAACACCTTTGCACTTGACAGACTGCAAAAAGCAAAAAATATATACATTTACTAATACCTCCCGCAGTGTCTGTAGGCACCAAGGTCTTATCACACTTGAACTTGTTTTATGGCACTTATCCAAGTTGTTTTCTCCTGACTAGTTCCTTGCTTATTTGTATCCATTCTTAGATGTACGTCGCTTTGGATAAAAGCATTTGCTAAATGAAATTGTAGAATTGCAGTTTACAGCGTAACCTGTCCTGACATTTACCATTATAGGCAATACTATGACATTGTTTTCAATGTTTGTGCTGTATGTCCTTAGTATGTCTAATATCCTTGGTAATACTTGGAAACTTTTGATGTTTTAATATTGCCTGCTGCCGTTTATGAACACGGCTGAAAAAGTTGAGAGACCTTTACAAAAGCCAACTGGTGATATTAAAACTTTGATCAGCAGAGAAAATTAGATTACAGAAAGACAGAATCAGGGCCAATTCATGCTTTCTGTGTACACATCCACTTGGGTGGATGATGAAATTTATGTCACGTGTACTATTGCAAACCCTTGTGGACATGCGGGCACAGAAAGCATTAACTTGCCTTAAACTAAATTAGACTTAACTCGATGTATGCTTAGACCCAAAATATCATGCCTCAATGGCAGCTCTGCCTGTGGAAAAGCAAACTGGTTCTTAAAGAGGTTCACATGTTGAGCCAGCACCAGTGCTGGACCAGCGCCAGATTGGTAGACAGGAGGTAATAGTATATTAGTTTTGTGCTTTTATGTACAGTAGCTGAAGAGTAATTATTCCAGGAGTTTGTAACAAATCCCTGCTTGAGGTCCAGATCTCCTCCGTGAGATACTTCATCAAAGTAAACACTCATCAGTAGTGCTGGTGGAGGTGGTGTGTTCGTTGCAGAATACAGAGGAGAAGAAAACACTGAGGCTGTGTGCTGCATACGAATGTTGTGTTGTGGTTTCCCAGAAAGTCATTACCCTGATAGTGGTCTGCTTTGCCCTGTGGTGCTTCTCTTCACACTTTGCCACAGTGGAGCTGTTTCTACATCACCGTTCTCCCCTCTTCTTTCATTCGGCAGTGGTGGACCACCGACGAAGCAGCATGACTTACCACTGTTGGGAAAAGCTCCCAAAACAAACAGAACAACAGGCGTTAAAGTCTGCAAATGACAACAGTGTTAAAATAACTGAACCATCAGAATTGTAGGGACTCTCTTGTACTACAAACCTCCCAGGGCATGTGAGGAAAACACGCTGATATCCCCCCACCTTGTATAAAAGTCATTACCCATCCTCCACTCTGCTGTTACAGCTTACACCAGCACCGCAGGGCTTTCTGTCTGAGTGTGTGTGCGCCTCTTTGTCTCAACTGGGCCTTATCAGTGTGTGTGTGTGTGTGTGTGTGCATGTGTGCGTGTGTGCATGTTGATGAGCATATGCTTCCAGTTAATGTATACAAGAGTAGCTGTCAATTTTGCATTGTTTACGTCTGGAGAATGTATGTCTGCTCCTGCCTCTTCTTGTAGGAGAGCTGCAGTTTACCACCAGCTCCTCTACCATCCCATAGATGTTATTCTGAACACATACAGTTGCAAAATCTTAGCTCAATATAACCACGTCCAAAAGATTAATAAAAGTTACCGACTGTAATTTTGTGATATTATTTTTGGTCCATTAAGGCAGTTTTTGCCATTGAAAAGTTTGGCATCAATCCCATGAATGGACCCCAATTACAAAACATACAATGTGATTTAAACATACAGGGCACTGACCTGAAGAGGCACTACAGCTGACAACAAAACAAAATGACAACTCACTTCATTATAATAGGCTAAGAATGTTTGCCATTCCAACTCAAAAAGCCTTGGAAGTGCATATCCTGCAAATGACGACGTTTTCAATTCACTTTAGTGCAATTTATGTAGAGCCATTGCATAACATAAGTAATCTCAGGGCATTTTATATAATCAGGTCAAGACCTTACAGTAATATATTACCGAGAGAAACCCAGCAATTCCCTTTGAGCAGCACTTGAAGACAGAAGCTGTGCATTTTTATGCAAATTTAGAAGCATTGCACTAGAAGTAGTTAATGGAAATAGTAGAATTTTAAAAAATATACCAAATTTTGCAACAAAGTTTTTTGCTCAGTTAATGGAAACAAGCCTAATTTGCATTTTCCTTTTTTGTGTCATTACAAAAGTTCACTTCTAATGACATCTGATCGTCTAATTGTTGTCTAAACCCAACTATTGAGCACATACAGTATTTGTAGAATCTGGTGGCACTGTTTTCATCACAAAAGGCATTATTAGGACTAGCATTATAAGGCTGAATCCGAAAAGCTTGCTGAAATGTATTTCCATTTATTTAGGCCATTCAATTTCAATCTTCCACTCAAACTTACTGATCACCCTGAGACCTACACTTAGCTATGGTCTATTGCACATAATTGGAAAAAACAAAAGGCAGTTGTTTTTGTTGTATGTCATCCACCTGCCACCTCTCCCTTTACCCTCACCCCAACCAGTCGAAGCAGAAGTCTGCCCTCCCTGAGCCTGGTTCTGCTGGAGGTTTTTTTTTCCTGTTAAAGGGGTTTTTCTTACTAATACCGATGCCGGTTATTGGTAATCAAGACCTATTGACTACTGATATTTGGAACTGATGTACATTAAATGTAATGTTTTAACAGCATGTGATAGCAGGAAACCTGTCATTCATAGGCTTCTTCATTAAAAAGAGTGACTATAACAGAATACGTAAAATAGAAATAGGAGTGATTAAATGAGGACGCTCTTCTCTGTTTGTGAGAAATCAACTGAGACTGACAAGTTTGTCTCGTATATTTTTCTACTTATGTTTATATTTTTAGGATATATTTTTCTACTTATATTTATCTATATATTTTGTACTGGCCAACATAATTAATTAATTATATTTTGCTACTCATGTTTATATTTTAAGGTAATATTTTTCTACTTATGTTTACATTTTTAGGACAGATATTTATACTTATGTTCATCTATATATTTTGTACTGGCCAACATAATTAATTAATTATATTTTTCTACTCATGTTTATATTTTTAGGTGATATTTTTCCACTAATGTTTACATTTTTAGATCATATATTTCTACTTATGTTTATCTATATATTTTGTACTGGTCAACATAATTAATCATAATTTTCTACTTATGTCTTTATTTTTTAGGTCTTGTGTTTGTCTATATATTGTACTGTTTATATTTCTAAGATTTTGAATGGGAGCAATTTCCCTTCAATAAAGTATTTCTAGTTCTGATATAATATAATGTTGTCGGGTCTTCACTTTACATTGTGAAGTGCCCTGAGATGACTAATGTTGTGAATTGGCGCTATAAAAAAAATGAAACTAAATTTAATTAAATTATGCAAATATACCATAAACAGTAGCACATATTTACTAGTCTTGGTGTCACAATTTTGTAACCTATAATGTACTTTTCCTGAGCAGCTACCTTCAGCTACACTCCAAAAATAGCTCGGTATTACTCACAGCTCACCGCTGAGCGTTATCGGCGGATAATTAATGTTAACTCAACATTTGTAAGTTGTGTTGTGAGGAGTTGCCGCCAACCCGCAGCCCGACAGCTCCATCCTTGTGCACACTGCGACACCCATTTTGATGTTTATGTGAGCGGAGAGCGCTTCCTGCAGAGAGGAGCTCCGGCCGGGCTCATTTTCGCCTGCCGGGTCAGCCGCTCTGTGTTTCAGTCTGAAGCCGTTGGCTGCTACTGAACCGTTTGGCTCTTTTCTCTACTAGCGAGCAAACCTACAATCTAGACCCAACTGTACATCCAGCTCCTTTTTCAGGGGATTTATCATCATATGTGCCCGTGTATCCAAAACACAGCGGTCATTGGGGATTCCTAGCGGCGGCTGGCCGGCTCTGAGGGCCGTTATAACGCATTTTTCGAGGTTTAATTAGAGCTAGAAAACAACGGTGGTGGAGGAGGAGATTCCATATTAGGAGCACAGAGGAGAAGCACCCCCCTTGTGTGATTTGGAGCTTTCGGTGAGTGTTTACCGTCTTTTTACGCCATTATTGCCGTTATAAATTGTACTCCGGCGTGCAGGGATCACGTCCGGACGTGGATACCGGGTATGGGCCGGTTATTGCCCCGTTTTGAGCGTTTATTTGTGTGTTTTCTGTCGGATGTGGGGGATGGGCAGCCTCGGCGCGTGAGTAGGCGCGCGCGTCGTGCGCATGTGTTCGTAGGGCAGTTCTCGTGCGCGGTGTGTGTTTGTGAGCGCGCCCTTCCTTCCTGCAACTACTGCTGCCTCTGAAATATCATCACTACTGTCATTTTATCTGTAATAATTAGAATATTAATGGATTTTATCTCTGTAGAACCTCTCAAAACCAGAGTTACAAGCTGCTTTACAAAATAGAGCAACAATAAAACATTTAAAACCAACTATATGGCATTAGAAAGACAATACAACAACTTAAAAAAATAATAATGATAATATTAATAATGAGCTTTATTTCTAGGACACTTTTCAAAACCAGAGGTACAAGCTGCTCCACAAAATAGAGCAACAATAAAACATTTAAAACCAACTATACGATATTACAAAGACAATACAACAACATAAAAATAATAACAATTACAATGACAAGCTTTATCTCAAGTGCACTTTTCCAAACCCTAGTTACAAGCTGCTTTACAAAAAAGAGCAACAATACAGCATTATAAAAAACAACTATATGACATTAGAAAGACAATACAACAACATAAAAATAATAATGATGATAATAATAATAATAATAACAAACTTTATTTCTATAGCACGTTTCAGAACAAGTTACAAGTTGCTTTACCAAAAATCGCAACAATAAAACAGTAAAAGGGAACAATAAATTGTTGTAAAAGACAGTGAAATATAATAATTAGAATGAGAATAATAATCTTTATTTCTACAGCTCTTTCTCAAACCAGAGTTAAATGCTGCTTTACAAAACAGAACAACAATAAAAAATTATAAAGCAACAATATTATTATACAAAAGACAATAAAACATAATAATAGTAATAATCATCTTTATTTCTGCAGCACCTTTCCAACCAGAGTTACTAGATGCATTGCTAAACAGAACAATTATAAAACATTTAACAAACACAATAAAACATTAGCAAAGACAATAAAACACAATAATGATAATACTAATAATAATAATAATTTTTATTTCTGGAAGAACTTTCAAAACCAGAGTTTCACGCTGGTTTACAAAACGTGTGATTGTATTTCTTACCTAAATCATTTGCTTTGTGTTTGAATTGCACCCTGACAAGCTGGTTTTGTTTTAACAACAACAAAACCAAGAGCGCCTCTGAAACCAAACTGAAACTGTACTTTTAGCACAGTTGGCGTTTTGTCCAACAGTTGTTCTAGTTGCACCAGTCTGGTGTGTTGAGCTCTACAGGCCTGTTAGTTCTGAAGCACAGTTTAAACCAGCTCTGAGGTTTAACCTTGATTATCTGCAACAAACACTAGATTCACAAGTGTGCCAAAGTTCATTGTTTTCATTCTGTTTTTTTTTTTTTTTTTTTACTTTATTTGTGCCAATTTGATGGAAAGCTTACTAGAGTGCTGTACAGCTGGTTGCTCCAAAGCCATGGGCGGTGTGGGGGAGGGGTGGACACACACTCACAGACAGACACACACTCACACACACTCACACACCCATGAGGGCCACTTGCCAACCTTGTGAAGCTCAACTCAATGACACAATGTACCAGTCCCAGATAAGCCTTCAGTATCTGTGCTAGGAAGCAAAAGGCTGGTTATACAGACCCGCAGTTACAATTCACAGGCTAATGGAGTTTTAATGTAGTTGTTTCTTTGAACACACATCTTTGTGTAATACTTTTTGCCCATGTGGCATTTTGCTTTGATTACGTATTGCAGCAAATATTTGAAGTGGGTTATGTAAACACTAATGTGTACGAGGTGCTGATTTTTAGGGCTGTTCTGAATAGCAATTGCCGTTCTTTGAATATTCGGGTCCAATTAATGACGACTATTCGAATATTCGGCTTGAGCTGTAGCGGTGAGCCAAATTGTAAATTATTTGTTTACTAACGGGCGAAGTGGAGCGTGACATCGGAGTTGGTTGGTCCGCCTACTAGAACCTCGGCGGCGTACTAGAGCCTCGGCGGCACTCGGCGGCGTAGTAGAGTCTCGGTGTACTATTCGAATATCAAAATTATTATCCGAATACCACCACAAAGACCGAATATTTGGATATTCGAATATTCGGGACCAGCCCTACTGATTTTATTATCTAATATATTGAAATGCTTTGGAGAGCGTTATCGCACATAACGGTTAACATGGTTACCTAACAAACAACAAAACTAACTTGATATATGCATTTTTTTGGGTTGTTGTTTATAGTACAAGTTGAGCAAGTCTGGATTTTTCTAAACTAAAGCTGACGTTTTTTTTTTTTTACATAAGCGGTAAAGCCAACATAAAGCAAAAGATCTGGGTTCAGTCATTGGCTGCAGTTTTTGTCACCGTCACCGCTTCATGAACAATTAATGTATTCTACGTCTGTCTGTTTGTGAGGGTCCATGTGATTTAAATTTCTTCATCCGTCCATATTCGCAAAGGTGTAAACTATTCTCTTATTCCAAGTGCTGTATGTTCGCTATGATGTTTGTTCTGTAGTCCACCTCCTTGTTCCTATTCTTGTTAAGCGGTTGCACACATTGTTTTTAACTTTATCCTGTTGTCTAGGCAAATGCAACTCCACTATTCTAAACTGGTCTTCAGTTTACCCTTATCCTCAGCTCTTTGGCCAGTTGAGCTCGTTGATTATATCACATGTACTTCTGCATTATTTTTGAACATATGGCTGTTTATCCCACTGAACCACAAGCAGTTTCTTGGTGTTTTATTTGCTCCGGTCACATTTTTACTCACTGTGTACTGCAATATAAAATCCTGCACCTCTATAGAAACAGCACAACCGTGGCTAGAAGTAGAGAGAACTCTTAATAGCCTCTCAGCAGTATGACACAGTTATATCAAAAAACAAGAAAAAACAAAAGTGGAATTTCTTATTTATTTCTACTAAATAAGAATGGAGTCCCAGTTGCCCATAGGAGCACAGAATGTTTAGTTTTTTTACCAGGAGAAGTAGAATAAAGTGATTTTGATGAAATATTTTGCTTGGTCAATTTTCCCAATGGAATGGCATGTCAGAGATGAGTAGTTCAAGGGCCGTTGAAAAGTTGGAAGTCGGACCTTTCAGTCTTTACAGTTTCTGGATGATGAATTGCGTCATTTTGGCAATTTTGTGAAAATGATACCATGCCTTGCAAACCTGCTGGCTTATTTTGGGGTTCAGTGGATTTATTTTTATATATTTATTTATTTTAGGAAGAAGACTGTTGACTTCCGTTGAGTTATTTCCCGTCATACAGATGCACATCATATGTGCATGTCAGCAGTCAGTTGGCAGTCAGTCTTTGTGGTGTTGTAATGCAACTTTTAATAGAAGACGTGGGACAACACACCCTTTAGTCTTCGTGCTAGTACACCAATGATGGCTTGGTGTGTCACGCAAGGACACCTGCCAAACAAACAGAAATGCTTATTTTTCATGGCCAGTTTATACCATAAGACATGGATGTTCAGATTGCCTTAGGAACAACTGTTTGCCATGTTTAGCTCAGTGTATGAAGAGAATCCCCCGTGTACTTCATCTCTGTGCATTAATACACTAGACGTTATGGAACTGAAGCTTGTACAGTCGCCGAGTGTTTCTTTCGCTCTGTAATTCAGCAACTTTATTTGAATTAAAGATATTTCTTTTATTTCGGTGTATGTGCTGTCTTGCTTACCGCCACCCCTTCTCCCCCTGTTACATTGATTAACATCTTTGATATGATATGACATTGCTGCTTCATCAATCTGTTAAAGTGACGGCGTTCTGCCATTAATGTTCACAGTTTCATTCAGATATACCCACAAGACTGACGAACGGTATGTGTGCCATATTTTGTCAAATCGGGCAGTACATCAAGTGATGTATAATGCATCAAAAACAAAACAATTGTTCGTTGCAGCCACAACGGCAGCTCCTACTGGGATTAGGTTGCATCTTTTACAGTGTCACCTCCTAGACTGTCGTGTCAACCACCATGTGTAACCAAGTCCTGTGTCAGTGAGTCGTAATCATGTGCGTGCCGATCTGTTAATGCGACAACGTGCAGTTCAGACTTGTGCCATGTTGAAAGTGAAATAGGTCCAACCTCGTAAGATTGCCGTTGTGACTTTCCCGGAAAAGTTAGCAGGGTGCTTTTTCAGACATGAAGCCAACACGTTCAGATGCTGTCTAATTAATAGAGAGGAGAGCATGTCTGAGAGCAGCTTATGTCTCTGCTTTAGATCAGGCCAAGATGACAGGGCAAGGCACTTATCTTTGCTTCTGAATGCACTAGATATCTTTTCCAATCCAGATATCGCCAAAAATGTAGGTGGTTACATCTGGAGGCTTAAAAATTTGCTGTTTTTGCTTTAAAACTGCTTCAAAAGATTTTTATTGATTATATAAATAACTGCAGATTAATGTTCTGTTGGCTAATTGATGTGTATTATTTGTAGCTCTGGTCAAGTAATGCACAGCTAAATTTACCTATGTCAATCAAAACAATTCTGCAAATCTAAAATGAAGTATTTTAAATTGTACAGCTGTGCATTATGTTCAGGGTGTGTATTACGCAAAGTTCAGACTGATGAAATGAATTCGTAATGAAAACGGCACAATGAGACGTAGGAATAAAAATGGACGTTTGGCACTACAATTGTTGTTTTTATCCTTAAAAGTTTAACGTGTTAGACAACAACTGATTCAGCAACTGGGGCATCTTACAATACCCCCACAAAAATATCTATTTTACCTTCTCTCCCGTCGTATGACAACTTCCATATTCCATCTGTGATGTAAACCAAAGTGTGTCTCGACCAAGAACAGCATGAATTTATGACTTAATAATCACCTAAAAAAGACCCAGTGACCATCTTATCAGATGAAAGTTTGGTGTGTTAGCGCGGCATTATTTACATCATACACAATTCATGATTTATTAGTCACACCTGACTACACCATAATACAATTCAACACCCCAGATATAAATCCAGCATTTTGATAAGCCTGTTTTTATGTTGTTTGTTGATTCAACTCCGTGGTCATCTTGGAAGTTGTAGTTCTTGGTTATGTTGCATTATGAATACAGGCAGGTTATCATTTCAGTATAAAATAACCGGGCTCAAATGATTTAATATACTGCAAACACTAGCTTTTTATTTGTATTCATAATGTATTTAGGCTAATCAGGCTAGCAGGTAGAACGCTCTCTCTGAATTAGCTAATAGAAAGGTATAGTTTCAGTTGTTGGGTGACTACAGCCCTATTTTTCGCTTGTTTCTTTGTTTTTTTTTCCAACACTGCAGTGATTCTCCCAGACTGAGATGAGAAAACGAAAACTCTCCCTGCTGTCCTTTGATATCAGAATCCATCAGAGAATGATGGAAGTAAACCAGGCTGCCTCACCTTGCTGCAGCGATACCTGTGTGGTTATCATGGATGTGCCAGCTTAGTGCACAGAGAATGTTTTTACAGTCCGTAGAAAGCAGCGTCTGTTAACACTTGAGGCGTAACTTGTCCTGTTTCTGAAACTTGCACAGCAGTAACATTATGTAAGCAAGAGATGATCTTGTGTTATCAACTTGCAGTGCATTTTCTTGCTACGGTCATATTCCCCTTCATCATGCCCCAGTATTTTGATGACTGTAACGTGATAACATGCACACATGGAAATCAGATTTGTGTGTGACAGCTGATGGCTTTCGCAACTGTTTCTTAACCACTTAGGTTGCTAAACATCTGCACATTTCCCCGTAAGCAGGGTTTTTATCAGTGACCTTACTGTTCCTGACACCAGAGTATACAACAGGACAGTGAGAGAAAGCTAGATGTGTACGATAAGATCAGTGACATATAATGTGGCTCGTATATACTGGATTTGTTTGTTTGCCGTCAATGTAGCAGTGCACATGTTGAGCACAGGAGACAAGAATATGGTTGGCTACAGAGCAGGCAGCTGAGTCATGTTATCTACACAGGACACATTGATTACTTGGCCTTAATAAATCACAGAGGAAGCGTGGTGGAGTAGTACAGTTATGTAACCGGTGCTCGTCAGTGTTGTGAATTGAAAAGGGAAAGACAAAATGGACTAAAGTGCAGTGAGTGAAAATGTCTTCCTTAGTTAGGTAATGGCCTGACACGAGATGGAGAAAGACGCACAAATATGGAACAGGCCTGGATCCTGTACACAGGCGAGGAGAAATATTTGGCATTATTTAGAATAAGAGGTCCTTAACCTAAACAATGAGAGCACAGTTTGTGTGCGTGATTTTGATGATTTGAATGACTGGCTAAATTAAATTAACGTGGAAATTTGTGAGGTCATGCAAACAGTCATGCTTTGTTTCTGTTAAATTAATGTGCTGTTCACAAACCCCTCCGTAGAAATACATGCTCTGTGTATTGTGGTGGTGGTGTTTGGGGCGGAGGTGTGGCAGAAATACTGTCGAGCCATAACTGAGTAATCCAGTTTAGTAACACACCCATTTTAGGAGTTAATTCACAACCTTTGGACACAGTCTTAAATCACTCAGTGACCTGATATTATCTTGATGTGTTCGAGGCAAAATAAGAAATAAACTGGTTTGACTCTGGTTTGAGTGGTGAGGCTTTCTCATGGGACTACAGGAGCAGATTTTATAATCAGGTTGCATCACACACTACAGGATATAATTAGGATTATCATGCCAGAGGGAGCAGAGCACCGCCTCACGTGATCTCATGGGGAAACAGATGTAAACAAAATGGAGACTGGGGTGCAAAAACTTGTTGTAACGCTAATAATAGCTTGCAGTGAGAAAAAAACTAAAGCGGAAGGCTAAATGACAAGTTTGGATGAGAAAATGAGGAGATGCGGTCAATGTGTGTTGTTTATTCCACAGTGCAAACTAGGGCTGTGATGATTTGTGTGGCATAAAATTAGTCATTTAATTTAGTTGTCGAGTGTTGGCATGAACCCACAGCCCAAACTTGTGACTGGACTGTCTGCATTGAATACAGGCCAACTGAGCATGCATGGAAAAGCACACTGGATGCTAGCTTCTTGCTCTCAACGCTTCCACTGTACTCTTTGGTCCTATTTTCGTCATGTTGTCCTGATTTTTTATTTATTTTCCATGTTGTTCAGCCAAACGCAGCAAAACAAAGCAGCTCCTGTTCCTGCTGTCAGGAGGTTGAACACGTCTCTGTGCGCATATCTCTAATTGTAAGAAGTATAGAAGTGCGTGTGTCTGGTAATATGTCCTGATCCTGCACGACCTCGCGCAGGACAAACAGATATTTATAGATATGTTGTTCTTTGAAGCTGATTTTCTCTGATTAGATGCTGGGAAAAGAAACTAAACTGTGTCAGTCTTATGAAACAGCAGCCTTATTTAATTTGCTTGTTTCATGTGAGATCAAGGTATCGTGAAGAATGCTAGGAATGTGTCTAATACTGTGTAGAACACTAACGCAAGCCTGGAGAAAATAATCACAGTACAATACAATAATTAGCTGTGTTTCCCAAATTGGCACAAAGTAAATTGTGCTTATTATCTTTGGATTTACAATTACCTAATGCAGCTGGTTATCGGACAGATTACTTAGTCATGATAGTGTGGACAAGAAGTAGTTTTCATGATGTAGTGTGCTCTTTATTTATTTTTTTTTTTCAATGGATATGTCCTCAGAAAATAGAAAAATAATTTAAATTTGTGTCACCCACACACACTCACATTGCACAATCATCCAGGCCTCATGTGCACACAGAGTTGACAGCAGTCACATGGTGTGTGTGGAAACCCCAGGGGTCAAGTTCAGCATTGTGAAGAATGCGTCGGTGACCCTCCCCCTCTTCACCCAGCAGGCTTTGAGGTTTACAGGCCTGCAGCCCCCCTCCCCCCTGCTGCAGCGACCCAGGGTGATTATACGAACCCTGCAGCTTCACCCCCAACCTCTGGGGGAAAGTCCCGGCTCACAATTTAGATGACCATATGAATAAGAGTGCTGCAACATGTGATATATTGCACTGGAGGTCTGTGTGATATAATGGAAAAACTTGTTGAGATAAAATGTTTAATTGTAGTTGATAATTACTGATTATTTTGACTTATTTTTAATTAAGACCAGGACATACAAAGGTTTATTTTGAATTTAACCATCTTACTTCTAATTTAACTACTTTATTCTTTCTTTATTTTAATGTTAACACAACAATGAAAAATTTTGCAATTGTAGTATGAGTCCTGTTTTTAGTAGTAAGTAAAGTAGTAGTTAACAGTAATTTTGGCTTTTATTTTTCCACTGAAAAAAATATAAAGATAATGATGCTTTTTTTTTTACTATGGTCTATACTAAACATTAGTGTTCCCTTACATCTGGAACATGTGGATTGTGGCATCTCTGTAGCACCACAGTGCACCATCTATGCTGGTTTGTTGTTTATAACACTTTTATTAAAGAATTGCAGCTACTGCGATTTAAATATTGCACCTATCCATATTGCAATTTCGTCAGTGTTTTAATTAATTGTTCAGCCCCAATCGCAATAACCTGTTAAAAATTCAGTGTATTATTGTTACATCAAAGTTTTTCATCAAATAATGAATGAACCACAGTGTGTAGTGTTTTCTGTGTACTGCAGAAAATCTACAGTGTTAAACCTCCACTTGGTGTTTTGTGAGCTACTTGATTATTATAATTTTTTTGTGTTGCATGCTTCAGAATGTAAAAAAGCAAAAGAGCTCATTATTAATTTTACTGGCTGCTGCTGAGGTCAGACGAGGCAATTTTCACATTTAGGCTGCATTTACAAAAACAATGGTTCTGCTTCAAGAAACCGCAGCCTTCTCATTCCTTTCAATGAGGCCACTGTGTTGGCACAGCAGGGTTTGCTGCTGCAGATGCCGCTTCCAAAAAAAGATGATTCTGGCTGAACTTAAGCCTCAGCATAGTCCAACTTTATCTTGCAAACAAGCAGCATTTTCGAGTTATTGCACTGCCAGATACAAGAGCTTGTAAAATGTGCAAACTACTGTCTATGTCTCAGTATAAAATAGATGCAGTCAACTGGGCAGATGTTTTTTTTTCTTCTACATACTGCATACTGTCATTACAAAGTGTATAAGAACCTAAAGGCATGAACTGATGGCAAAATTCAGACCCCTTTTGCTACACTGATGAGGAAAGTGAGCTCATTGTGAATCAGGGCTGGCTCGGTTTGGGGAAGCGGCGCTTTTTGGGCCGATATATAAAAGGTTCTGATTGCAGCTGCCTCGGGGTCCCATCTGGGGATGCAGGAAGCTAATCAGCAGAGCTTTGGCATGTTACTTTTCCAACTGACCTTTGCAAAAGTTCTGCAGTCGTTTCTTAAGTAAGTGACTTCATAAAAGTACAATCAAATATGCTCAAAGTGCTCTATCAGAGTTTGAGTATCTGCTAATGACTAAAAATTCTGGTTTATTTTAACCTGGCATGTTTTCCATTAACCCTAAGAACCTCAAAACCGGCCAGTGGGATTGAAAGGCAGTTTTTCTTTCAATCCCACAAAATCCCCAAAAAATCATCAAAATTACATCTTCAGGAACTGAAGAAAAGAAATATTGGATTTTAAAATTCTGTGCTCCTCAGCAGAAAGCCATTTGTGATTTAGCTGCAACCAACAGTTGCGTGAGAAACATTCAGGGACTTTTCAGGTGAACTGCAGGCTGTGTTTATACAGAGCAGAGAGTAGTATGCTGGACATGTTGATTCTAAGTTTTTAAAGAAATGTGTATAGAATAAATAATCGAAGAAATTAAACTTTCACTTTGTTACAATCACCATTATACCTTTGTTATATTGCACAGGCATTATTTCTGACTTTGCTCTACTACTGGCTATGGTTATGCTGTTTCCGTAGAGGTGAAGGACATCATGTCGCAGTGTCTCCAACTTAGTTGTAAAAATTCAGGGGGACAAGGACTCCCAAAAATGAATGTGCAAACAGCATATATTGGGGTTAACAAGTTGAGCTCTTTGCAGCGTTCCAAGAGATTTTTACAATAATTTTTAACGTTGGTTTTTAGTCGGACTGAAAGGAAACACAGAAATCAGACACAGTTTGATGTTGTAGAGGTCGTAGCACATGAGAAATACAGCACTTAAAATTACTCATTCTTTATTACTAATAGTATTATTACTAGTCTATTGTGTCTTTATGGTCAGTGTTGTACTTTTCACGTTCATGAAGGTCTACACGATGTAAAATACGAGTCCATTAGTGACACGTGAGTCTAATCAAGACTTATGAGTCACGCTAGCTTTGCACTCTCCACTAGAACCCGAAGGATACTGAACTTCTGGGGCCAATATCACTATACGAGAGTAGGAAATGCTGATATCGATATATTGGCCAATATTGTATATATATTTTATAGATACAGTGACATGGGGAAATGATGAGGTTGTTATTTTTTAACTTTTCAGCAATGTATTTTACAAACTAGTTAGCAACTTATCATGAAAACATGCACCACCGTCTGCTCAGCTGTACTATGTGCTCCGCTACAGAGTATCATAAACAATGGAGTTGAAGGTAATCTGCTGGACAAACTGTGATGACCAAGTTTCTAAAATACCCCAAACATTTTTCTCTGTATTTGATTCTGTAAAAGAAAGTTGTCATATCGACGTATATCAGACAGCATATATGCACTAATATCCATATATCTGATACATTCCGATATCAGCTGATAATATCAGTGAGGCTGGGGGAAATTAGGAGCTGCACAAAATGCCATATATTGGGACAACAAGCAAAAGCTTACTGCAGCTTTGAGTGTGACTGAAAGTAAACAGATATTAACCAACTGTATGGACATTTTGTTAAATGCATTAGGGGACACTTGTTGTCCGACCTAATCACCTGCAGCTTCATCCACACATGCTGGTTTGTTTATGTGTGGATAGCTTTCTATTTAGCGTGTGTTGGTGCTTGTTGAAACAGATTTTACTTATCATATGGAGAGCTGAGCGTTTGGTCTCTTCCTCCTGTTGATTTTGGATAGATAAAATACAGTCTCCAGTACAGCAATGATTATCAAAGCCACAAATTCATTAGTTGCAGTTCCACTGCTGGGATTTTTCTCATCCATAGAAACAGGCAAATTTCCCCAGTCTGCCATCAACAGGTCCCACTCCTCACTTCCCTAAAATCTCTACAACAGATGTGCAGAGTGTAAAGTTAGCATGACCCACAATAGCCACATTAATGTGAAGTACACCAGCTTGAAAAATGAAGTAACTATCCTTAAAGAAGGCAATAATATAGGGAAGCTAATATATTATTATTTTAAAATATTTCATAAACTGCGCCTTAGGAGTTTCTGTGCATCACATGTATACAAAGTGCAGTGTTGGCTGAAGTTCTGCTTGCATCAGCTGTTTTCTTTTTGCTTTACAATCACCAGCACATTCACAGCTGTGTGGCTATCAGCTGACTAATGTGATCCAATCATATTCATGCAGGTGTACAGCGAGGCCACTACAACCTGACCCTTCTAACCGATACCCTCATGCTGCTGCAGCTTCCTCCACCACCCAAACCTTCTTCTTTTGTGCTGTTGTTTTGACATTGTTCATTTCACCAATATTAATGTTCATTCATGTTTAATATATGGGGGGTTAGTTCTCTCGGCAGAACCCCTTGTTTCTGCTTCGATTCCTTTAGAACTCTGTCTTAACAGCTTAGTCTTTCCTGGACCTAACTGTAAAATAATTTGCTATAATAGGCCAAATCCTTGATACAAGCATATCTGATTAAACAAGAAGCACTGCATTAGATAGTAAACTGTGACAGAAATGCTCATTTTGCTCACTGGCTCATTTTTGCTCATGGGAACTTTCCAGTGCAGCTGTTGTCCCCGTGTTGCCAGAAAGAAAAGACACAGGGTCAGTGGGCATTCTGTGCCTTTCAGGACCGGGTTAACCTGCCAAAACACCACGCTGCAACTGCTCTGTGGGTGCAGATTTTATCATGTGGCATGAAGTGCTGACTCTGGCTCTTCGGCCTCTTGCAACACTGTTTCTGTCAAGCATGTTTGATTTTGTCAGTGGAGTGTCATAGTGGATGTGTAGCACGACTCAAGTCTGGCAGTGAGGCTGGTCTCATCCAATAGAAAGGTTGTCAACTTTCACAGTACAGAAAATTGTTCAGTTTGAAACACTCCAGCAGTGCTGCAATATTAATACATTTTCAGTGCAGCAAAATAGGGGATATAGAAGAAAATCTGAAAACCTGTCAGAAGGTTTGAAAGGGATGTTATCTTTAAAAAATATATACCAAAATTACACCATTTCTCAGAGCCAGAAACTGTAAAAACTTAAGATGGTCCTTAAAATAATTGTGTGACATGTGGTTCCATCAGGACACACAACCACCACACTTTATTCTATGTGCGTCATTTAAAATAAATCCCCCAAAATAAACCATTTGCGACAGATTGTGTGAAAAAAGAAGCATCAAGCGTCTCAATCAATGACGAAAACTAATTGAATATTCGGCTGAACTGTAGGCTGTGTTTAGACAACACAAAGAAGAGACAAATATGGCAACAAATTAGAGAGATTGAAAGCAAAATAAAACTCAACATGGTGAAATTTCACTCTGGAGTTGATGTGCAGAATAGTGTGAAAATGCCTAGTTTGTAGAGGTTGCAAAAAATAGAATACCTGTAGTATGTCCAGTATTGGTAACACCTGTGGACACGGAAACAAATTGCACATGCTGATATCGTTTTTTTCATTCGATCTTTCTAAATTACATAATCAAAAAATACAACTTCAGTATTTCCGTTTTCGTGATTTATTGTTATATAACTGTCATACTGCACAAAAGCAATTACTGAGTTCTCTACTTCTAGCCATGGCTGTTTCCATAAATGTGCCGGACCCAGTGAAAGATGAGTCCACAGTGAGTAAAAATGTGACAGTCCAGTAACTGCTTGTGGTTCAAAGGATTAAGGCCAGTATTGTTGCTAAAGGAAAATACTGTGTGCAAATAAAATACTTCCCAGCTCATTCAGATTTTTTTTTTTTTTACATTGGTGAAGTAGACAATACACTGTAGATGATTTTAAGTGAAATCAATGCCTTTGTGTCGGATATGTTAACTGAACAGAAGTGTTTTTTTATTGTTATACCGGACATCAAACAACATGATCCTTAAACATTAAAGTATTACTATCGCTGTCTGATCATTTATGAGCTGGTCACATGCAAACCTACACTCCACAGCTAACTCGTACTGTGCAGTGGTTCTTTCTTACATCAGGATCCGATTCCAATTTCTGACTGAGGTGAAACAGTTGAGTTGATGTGGTTATGGAACAGACCATGGAGGAGTGCAATTTTTACAGGTAGCATGACAAAGAGACGCTGCTTTTGCTTTGAATATGAATACATTCTAATATAACCAACTAGCTCTCTAAATGCAACCTTTGTCCAGGTTGAAGTCGGAAGCACTAGTCACGTAAAACTGTTGCCTTGGCTGTCCTTTTTTAGTTGGTCAGCACATGATTTGATCGCACCTCCACTCCCCCCTTTTTGTGTGGTATGAAACAACCTTGCACCCTGTTGAATAGTTGTCTTTGCATCCCCTAGTTTTGCATTGATGTATAAATTAATAGTGACTTCAGACTTGATATTTTAATAAGAAAATATATCAAGTTTGTCACCAGTCCTTTCCTGAAGGTTGTCTGATGCCATTTCTATAAACTAGGAAGAAGCTAAACTCCTCACTTGTTGTTACCTGGACATGTCTGTTACCATTCTTCCTGCTCAGTGAGTTTTTATGTCCATTCATCCATCTGTATGTCCATTCGACTCTCTTTAATGCAGTATCTCAGAAACACCTTGAGGGAATTTCTTCAAACTTGGCACAAACGTCTACTTGGACTCTACTTGATCTGATCAGAGTTTTTGGCCACAACTCAAGAATGTGAACGCTAATTATGACAAAATGTCACACAAATGACTAATAATATAAAAGTATGCAGTAATTTCATTTTTTCCCCAATAGGTCAAAGGTCAACTTTTCTGTGACATCATAATATTCTGCAAAAACACTTTTCTGGCCGTTATTCAACACACTAGCTGAGGAACAGAAGGCATGACTGTGACCACATGTCACATTTGGTCAGCTACTAAATTGGTTACGCTGATTGTAGGTGTCCACCCTAAAACTGTGGTAATAGTGTAGATCTGCTTTATGGCTGGGTTGAAGATGCATGCCAAGTGCTTCTTTGCAGCAAAACCCATATCTACTGTAATGACTGCTTGTTTTTGTTCTATCATAATCAGTTTTATTGGCCAAACACGTGAAGACATTCTAGGAATTTGACTCTGTCTCTTGTTTCTGTCGATGAACTTTCACACTTCAAAGTCTTCACGACAGTAATGAGTCTGGACAAACAGGGTTGAAAACTGCAACTTAACTGGTTGGCGCAGGCATGTAGCTGCAAGACAGGAGTCCTAGTTTCCTTATCTGATGTTTCAGTGAGTGACTTAAGTTGACATCAAGCTTTTAAATCTAGTGTGGCATGTGTGTAGTTTACAGTTAAAATGGTAGCAGATTTACCACTCAAGATCTGGAGAAGTTGTTGAATAGTTTGTTGACAATTTGGCCTCCATCTGAATTATTTTGCTTCCAGCTGACTTATTTTAAAATGATGTCCAAAAAAACTAATGCAGTTCTTGTTGGATATGAAAATGTATGAACACAGTGTGGCACAATGATTCACTCCTGTTGTTTTATTGCTTCTTTTTACATCCTCCACTGCCTTGATTTGACATTGTCATAAATACTTTCATTTTTAAAATCAATTTAAAAAATGCAAATTTTAAGACCCATGTTCTATCCATTATTATTCCATTACTTTTCCTGATGTATCAGTAGTGATGTATTTAGGCCGGTATTGTATCAAAGTCAGGATTTCGGTATTGTGACAAGACAGTGGTGGAACATTATAAACAATAAAATACCTGCACCACTTTAAAGGGTGTCATTATGTTCTAAGTAGTTAACATAACTAATGATTTGTTCTGGAGATTAGTAAGTAATGCAAGTTTACTACTGAGAGGCAAGTAAACTAGTTAGCTGCACATTCTAATGTCTGTTGCTTACATCAGAGCCAACGCTATGGAATCCATTCCTTTTTGCTTTGCTTTGTGTTTTTGGTTTTGGAAAATATAATAATAAATAAATTATCGAGAAGGTTTAGTTTCAGTTTCCGCTTTTTTGGAGGATTTTTGTTTTATGTCGAACAACTGTTTAACTGTTTATTGAGAGCAGGAGTGGCTCATTTCTTATAAATCTCATCGAGCAGACTACATTAAATTTGCACAGCTGATATCAGTGTTGTACCAACTAAACTAATTATGAGAACCAGATCACGAGGATGTTATATTACACAGTTCAGCCTTGTTGCAACAGGAATTCCCCAAATACAACCTTGCTAAGGCCAAAAATGGCCCACAGCCTGCCTCAGCCTCCAACAAACTCTGTGTGACTTTGATTTAGTGGTTCACCAGTCAGAGTTTGTCCCTCTGATGAGGTGTCACTTGTTGTATTTCATGAGAGAGAGGGAGCCGAGTTGTGTTTAGCTCCTGCTAAATGTCACGGGATCCTTGCAGTGCTCTGATGTATTGTATTGCATTATCATCAGGGATTGCCTGGGCTCAGCGCTGCTTCAGAAGTTGATGTGTTTATCTGTAATGCTGGGCTTAATCTAAAGAATCTGCGCTTGGTTGAGTCTGTCTCGCCCGGCGTTGGATCGGACAGTGTTAAAAGAAGACCGATCTTGTTTTGGATTTGTGGCGTTAACATGGACTTAGGTATATGACCCATGTTTACGATGTGGCGCTGCTGTTAAGTGGAAGGCCTGTTGTTCACAAGCTCCTCTCATCGATAAGGGAGCTGTGAGTTTATGACTTCTGTTACGCCTGACATGGATTACAGTGTCTGATGAGGGAGAGAAGAGAGACTTCAGGGGCAGTAACTTGTCTTTAAATATAAAGTGAGAGAGTTCTAAGGAAGAAAAACTACTTGGGGGAAAAAAACAATATGCTGTTATACAAAACTCAGTGGAGTTTTGCTGTATTTTGATGTTACTATTTTTCTTGGTGGCATAACTGTGCGAGTGTACCTTCCCATACACACAGTTAATATGATTCTTTACAGCAGATTGTACAAGCCACCAACACTGCCTGACCCTCTTTGCACTGCTTCTGCACTAAACAAATAAAACGGGTGCCAACCCCACTGCTCAACTACTTGCACTAGTTGAACAATTAATCAAAATATTATCAAAATCGCAATATGAACAAATGCAATATTCAAATCGTAGGAGCTGCAATTTTTTTGATATAGCAGTCAATGTGGCACATTTTAAATGTTAAAAAAACTCCTTGCCCACAAATCATATTATCCAGACACAAGGGAGCATGCTTGTTTGGAACAAACCACAAAAACATGTTTTTATTTGTTTCAGTGTAACAGAAATGCAAATATTACCATTCACACAAAAATATTACTCATACTGTAATTGCAATAGCTGTTAAAATCATAGCAAAGTGACTTTATAGCATATCGTGCTAATAGGTTGACTCTTTAATGTTTGTAAGTTTTGGCCACAGTAAGGTAGGGGTGGCAATCTGACCATCCTAATTGGCATGTTTGCTATATGTAAGTATTTTATTTTGAAAGTTCCGTCTGTGTTGTTGAGGTTCCTGTAGTCATTCAGCTGCGAGTCTCTTGTTCCGTGGACAGACTCCAAATCCACCCTGTTCGACTACAGCTGTTGATTCTTGTTCTGCTCTTTTTCTAAATCTGTCCATAATAAAATGGTGAATTACCGTCAGCTGTCCAAGACGGCAGAGTTAAAGTCTGTCCTGTTGGCACATGAATGACAAGAATTTAACGATCCTGTTTCATTGAGACAGTTTTGTTTGATTGGAAAGAAGGACCAGGCTGCTATTCTAAAAAAAAAAAAAGAGATTTTGGGTGTTTGTGAAGCTCGGAGAAATGTAATGGTTTTGTAGCCTTGGCAGGGAAAAACATACTTTTTCAGTCAGCGTGGGCCACTGTTGGGATCCTTCAATATCAGAGTGATCATTTCACCAAAATTGCCTCACAGCCCGACAGTGTTCCCGGAGGCTCGGCCACTGCAGCTACATCCAAACACACTGCTGCTGTGGCTGCTGTGCCAGTGATTGCTCAGTAGAAGTGCACATCTCTGTGGCAAAGCAAAATAAAACTGCCAATAAAGACAGGAGCTTTGTGCTGTGTCATACTGCCCTGTGAAAATAACAGAAGCCATGGTAGTGACGGTAATATAAATTGTTGGCAGTGGTGTCACCATCAGTATGTTTCATCACGGTATATAATAGAACTGGCATACTGGGACTGGCGTGTCAGCACTCTTTTCTTTGACAACAACAAAGCTGTCAGCGACAACAGCACATGCAGCTCTGCATTAAATAGATGGGCCACTGTGCTCTGTGGTGTTTTTTTTTTTTTTGCATAACCACCATAGTGGTTGGAGTTGAATCTTGAGGGGTTATACGAAACATTTCTGGGCCAGGTGTGCTCACATTGTTGGAGGCCTTGAAAACATTGTTTGAATTTATGAGTGAGGTGCGATTATGCAGATGTTTATGTGTGGGTTAATACAGTAATTTAAATTTACATTTCAGATGTCTCAGGCTGGTTATATCTAGTCAACATTTGGTATTGTCAAGGCCTTTCTCATTGATTGGAAACTGAATGTGACTGTGCTTTGGAGAATTGCTGTCTGACTTTGTTCACAGTCACCGTTGTTCTCCCTCCCCTCAAACGACCTTATGTGGTGGTTTAGAGCCCAGCCCATATATTCCTTGGCTGATCTTATTGGCTGATATTGGCCAATTACAGATATGCTGGTGTTGATATGACTTTTTCTTTTCTTTTAACAGAACATGATATAGCAAAGGATGCTTGCATTAATTTAGAAATGGAATCATCACATCATTTTTGGCTTCATTGTTTACAGCACTCAGTACGTTCTGCAGCACATGTAGCAGAGCCTGTAGCACAGTTTAGCAGATGGTGATGTGGAGTCAAGCAGTGTCTTCACGTTAAATTCAAGTAGTTTGTGAAATATGTTGGTAGAAAGTTAAGCAATGACCCAGCCGATATATAGATAGCGTCATTTTTACTCCCTAAAAGGCAGCACTGGCATTAAAAATCCAGTATATCTGTACAAACTAGCTACGAAATGACAAATTTATTAAAACTGTTCCAATGCCAACATCGAAATAAGCTGTGCTGGTTGAAAACTTGTCTGGCTAGTGTTTCGGTTTTCAAATCTAGTCACAGAGCCATACTAAGATATTTTACCATGTTCAATTGTATTTGTGTTTTGTTTCAAAAGGGGGGGGGGCAATGTAGCACAGCACAATTATTAGCCAAAAATGATAATCACAATTATTTTAAATATTGAGGTCAAGATTATTTATCACAATTATTCGTTCATTTTAGGGACCAAATATATTTTTATTTAACTTTCACATTTAAACAGCACCCTGCTTCCACTTCCATGTTGTGCTAATTTCTTGCTAATGTACAAATCTTTGCATCAAAACAGGACCAGTCCTTATTCACAGTGTGTCTCCTTGAAGCCAAAATATCAATAAAATTAGTTTAGGAAGCGCTCCATCTGTTTTCTACGAGCACAGCATTTTAAACATCAGTATCGCAGTCAATCATGTTTATTTAATTGCGGGAATCCAAAATTGCGGTGAAGATTAATATTCAATGAATCGTGCAGCCCTGCTGTGTTGTTTACCTCTGGAGTCCCCTTAAACCACACTAGTTACTGTGCCTCTCTACAAGCTGGAGCGCATCAGTGTTTCCCTTTTAACTTTGATCTAGCAGCAGCAGCAACAGCAGGGGGTTAGGAGGCAGGTAGCTTATATTAGTCTATACTAAATTGAATTTAGTGAGTGACATTGATAACTATCTATGTGGTTCGCCCACCCTCAGCTACCCCTGCAGGATACTGCTGTATGCAAGTATGTTGATCTTCATCTTTCCCTGTTTAAAGGGTTATTGATGAAGGCAGAGATAAAAACACAGGTTACATATTTCATGTTTGATCCAGGAAATAACTATCTTGACAGTGTTGCCCTGGTTTTACAAACCTCATTCCTGGCATGCCAGGGCCGTGTCCTCCAGCAAGCCCTCTGCAACCTTCAGCGCCTCAGTGTTTCCAGCCACACCCAGCTACTCCCGCCTGGTTTCTTTGTCGTAAGGTTATCTGTGCCGTTGCTCTGCAGCCTGACCAACACAGAACGAGACAGGGAGAAGGGAAAGACAGAGGAATCAATGGAAACAATGACTAAAGGAAAAAGGCACAGAGGGAATTCAGGTCAGGCAAAACAGGGAAGGAAGCAGTGAGCAAGGAGAAGGAGCCTGGAAAAAAAAATCTTAATGTTGAGTGATTTCTAGTGCACACTATTATGCAATCTAGCAACACTCAAGCATCACCTCAGTCTGAAGCCCTTAATAATTACCGCAGGGTTGAATCACAGTTTCACTAAAAATGGAACATTATAGGTTTCATAAAGCTAGTTCTGATTGCAGGGTAAAGTAGTGCATTGCTTTACATTTTATTCCGGCCACCCACTGTACATGTGGGCAGCCTCACCGGTGTGGTGTTGTCTCCCTCTGTCCTCAGACTGAAGAGGTGAACCATTGTTCAGACGTCTGAATGAGTGTCAGTCACATGGTCAGGCCATTCAATGCCCATGTGCTTCTCGCTTTTCTTGCCTTCAGTTCGTTGCATTAGTGAGGGATTATTTTACATTTTGATGATTTTTACCAGTGTGGGAGCCGTCACATTGGTGCTGCGTGCATCTAGGAACTGATATGAGCATTCAAATCTGCTTTAAAGCTGCATTGTGGTGTTTTGTTATGACAAATGCACTTATGTATTTATAGTGTATAACCTGCATCGTTTGCATCGGGTTGCAGCCTTGGAGCCCTTTTCTTCTCTGCCTCTGACAGGAATATTGGATAAATGGAACATCATGTGTATTGCATTGTGTGCACATGCACATTAATGCTGCAACGGATTATTGGAGAGTAGTGAAAAATGCCAATTGCAGTTTCCTAAAGCCTAAGATGATGTTGCCAAATAGCTTGGTTTGCTCAGCCAACAGTCTCAAAACAGCGCTACACAATTGTGGCCAGAATGATAAGCATGCTTCCTTTGATCAATATTGAGGTCATGATTTCAGGGGCAAAATATTTTTATTGCACTTTAGATAAACTGTAGCCTTCCTTTCATTTCAATGTCGTGCTGCCTTTTTCCTACTGTACAAATGTGCACAAAAAGAATATTGTAGAGGCAAAATATAAATGAAATTGTACCCAAAACACCTCACTTGCTGAACATCTGCTTATCAGTAGACACGCAGGCAGCAGTCGATACTACCAAGAGAAGCCTCTAGTCTCCATTCAGTTACTGCAGCGCAGCAACACAAACAGTTGTGTAACTAAAATTAGCTTGAAAGGAATGAAACAAGGTGTTCTATTGTCAGATCCACCCAAGTTACATTCAAATGCTTTTATCTAAATGGACCGTTTTAACGTCAATAGCGCAGTTGGTTATGTTCAATTGTTTGTGAGAAGCCAAAATTGTGATGTTGATGAATGTTCAATTAATTGTGCTGCCGTAGTTTATTGGTTTACTGTTGCATCGGATAAAGAATAGCAACAAATTAAGCCTTAATTAGATACTGTTTTGCATTTAATCACCAAACCCTGAAGCGTCCCTTCAATAAAGCCAAAAGGCACTGCAGAATAGAGCAACTATTAAATTAATTTCTAAATATTTTGGTAATCGATTTACCGCCCAGAGATGTTTTTTGAGGAAAACTTTTATGAGTCATTATTTTCTGGTTTCTTTCCTCCTTTATGACAGTAAACTGAATATATTTGAACCTAACGTGCAGTTATTCAGCTCATGGTATGGTCACCTCCCAAATACGCTTAAAATATGCACTTTTGTCACTAATATAAAGTTGTGTGGAATGATAAATAATTCAAATATAAAATACATTTACTTTTATAATTAAATCCTTCACTTCTCTTAGGAGATCTGTTGAGTGATGTCTTGTACAGACACATGCAGAGAATAGAAACTATGGAACTTATGTGACGCATGCTGTGTTGTATGTCATTTTTAAAAAAGCATAACCTCTGAAGATACCTCATTACTGTCAGTTTTGTTTAGTCTCTAACAGTGTTTCAAACTCCTTTTTGCTGCAGGTTCTGAGCCCATGGTACAAAGCCCTGACTGAACATACTGGTGGTGCATACAGACTTACTACTGTGGTGAGTGATCTACAGCCTGGCTGGGCTGTACAATGTTTCTACCTGCCTGTTCACAGCTCAGGTCGTGCAGACTTTGCTTTCAGACTCTGAATATTCATAATAAAATATTCCTAACTCTAAAAAATCAAGGCAAACATTTTCTAGTTCTTCCTTTATCAATAATGACATTTGAATATTCAGTAAATGGCTGTTACTTCCTTACAGATGTTGGTTCTTGTTGCATGATTTTTTTATTCTTAATTTTTTTTTACTAAAGGAAAATGAATGTCTTCTTTGTCTATGTTTACTGCACACTAATCAAGCATTGTAGTCCAGTCAAATGTAGCATATAGGTGGAGTCTGCCTCTGTACTGTAATGCAGTTCAGAGCCAATGTATTGAGGATTAATATAGAAAGTTACTAAATGCTTTTCCCATATTGCTCTGGTCCAAATCAATGGATGAATTGAACAAGTTTTTTTTTTTCTTAAAGATTGTTATTTAGCCTTTTGCCTTAATTTGAAAGTACAGTAATGAAGCTGTTTGGCTGCCAGGGCTCACTGGTTTGGTTTCTTCAGGAGAAAGTCGCCATAAGTCATGCAAGAACATTGATGTTGTGGTGCCCTGTTTGTGACCAAGTATGTACACAATAGAAGAAGGTCCCAGCTTGAAGTCCAGGTTAGACCTTGGCTTATTCGCCGGCTAGCTGCTAGCAATTGAATTTTAGGCATCCGCTGGGGATGTAACAGTAGAAAATATTCATGGTTCAGTACGAACCTTGGTTTGGAGTACATTTTTGGTACACAAGAGACAGGGGATGTTATCAAGATGGCGGCTGAGTGATGACATTTGCTTATCAGAACTTTGATACAATATTGAGTTTGGTTTATAACCGTACCACAAACAAATCAGCCCAGAATTTGTTTGTAAATGGACTGAGAGCACTTTCTCTAAAGGGTGTCCATGCTGTTCTATTGTCCTGGAAAATCCCCTAAAATGACTGACACACTGGTAACATTGTTAATGCTGTTGCTTCCCTACTTTTGGACCACGTTTCCCATGAACCCTGTTGCTTCCTGTATCCCTTCTACTCCCTGTTGTCTTATTTTACTGAGGAGAACAAACACGTTGGAAGTGTGTTTATTTTTTGCTCTTTCAAGTTTCGGTGTGACCTCCACTGGAGGATCCGCACCGTCTTCCTGTTTGGACCTGTTAAAGAATCCAGCAGATTTCCTGTGAACTCTGCACACAACAATGTACAAAGCAGGAGAGGACCCACAGAAGCTCCGAGTCTCTGTGGTGATACTTGCTGACATTGTTGGAACCACGATACTCTGCTGTGGCAGCTTCACGTCTGCTCTCAGCCAGTGGCGGTTAGCTGTGTTAATGTCAGGTCAGCCTTATTGGAGGGCTTTGTTTTCCCCACTGTGGAACCCTCAGCTCTGCTTGTTTCATTCATGACGTTATGACTCGACACTGTAGCTCTTACTCACTTAGTGTATGTGTATTATTTACATAAACAGCCTATAAGCACCCGTGCATGGTTTTAATTTTCGTAGCCGAAACCAAAAACCAAGCCATTTTGCATACAGTGCAGGAAGTATTTTTTTTATTGAGATGTAATGTGAAACAGATGGATAAACTTGTTCGAGGAAAACAAACGGTGAAGTCAGAGGAGCATTTTGTTTTTATGTTGAGCTTGGCATGCAGCTCAGTTTGGTTAGCAATTAGTACCTTTGAATCAGGGATCTTTATGTCAGGAGTTCAAGACAAACTAAACGCCCAATTTGTTTGTGCCCTGCAGAAACCTTTGTCTTTAATTTCAATCTGACTCTTAGTGTTGTTTGAACATGTAAAAGTTGTTCTATGACCCTAGGAGCAAGACAAAATGGCATCAGTACCATCCCAGAGTCTCACCTTCCCCATTAGAAGAAGCTCGTCAGGCTTTTTCCCTCAGTTTCTCTTTCCTGAACTGCGAAGAGTCCGAGCCTCCTATTTTTGAATGCGTTTTGTATTTTTATTAATGCAGTTGTGCAGAACACTGTGCTGCTCTCACAAGGCTGTTGTATGTAACAAGAGAAGAAAGAGGTCTTTGTTCTGTAATGATTCAGCCCACTGTATTGATTCAGTGCAGCAGTTTGAATAGAAATCAGCTGGAGTGCTGTGCCTCCTCCAGAATGTGCCACTCTCAAAACACACTACAAATATTCTTGGCGCTTCTCCACTAGTGCGTCCTAAAGGAAGCGACACATTCCACACCTCTTGCAAAGTGCGTGTCCCTGGTTAACCCAAAAGCCCAAAACCCTTTGAGTCTGGGAGGAATAAAGAGACAGAAATGGAGATAAATACAGATAAGGCCTGGGTGATAGCAGGTGAGATTAGACTTGCAACTGCTCTGTTTTCATTTGTAGACATGTCTGGTCGAGACACAGTTTTCTGTCTTGGAGCTAAGTAAGAGCTGTGCAATAGAACATTTTCTAGTTTAAAAATGTCACAATGATAGCTAGTGGGTGACTTGTAGCATTTATATTTGTGTTTCAATCCAATTTAAACAAATACAAATGCTAATGAGCTTCATGGGAAATAGAGGCACCTTTTCTGAATAAGTTCTGACATAGCAAACGTTTAACTCATGATTGATCAGCTGTTTATGCTTCTTTCCTCATCTCTGTGTCTGGACAGCATGACACATACCATCTGAAATGAAAGAACAATTACAACTTTCTCTATTAAAACATCTCATGAACACTTCCCTCTACAGTTTTCTCTGGTTGATGGCCAAAGTTTTCTTCTATTTGGTTTGGGTTTTTTGCTTGTTAGCCGAAGGCCTTCATGTTTGACACCCACACCATCTTCAACTATCCATACAAGGCTAGGTTATTTAGGGGTTTGCTGTCTACAGGCACCTGTCCCATTCTGTGAAAGAGGATGATTGGACAGATCAGTAATGATACAAAATGCTTTACAATGCAACATTGAAATATACGAGAAATCAGCTAGAAACCAGGCTACACTGAGCTGTTGTGACTCTCTTCCACGGCTTGCATGTTTCCACTTGCCAGCTTGTTAGCAGTTAGCTCAGTATTGTCCCATCTAACCAACAATCGTTTAGTGTTAAATATTTCATGAAGATGTGCCTTTGAGCTAATATTATTGATCTAGTTCTATTTCTTCTATGAAGTCAGGGTATAACTGATTCCGTTTGCAATTTTCACACAGTTGCCTTCATATCTTTCATTTCCATTCAAAGTAAGTCTGCTAAATATCACATCCAAGGAGCAGCATTTTTCTAAAGGAGAGTCAGACAATAGGAGGCTTCAGGCCAATGTTATCTGGTCAGTTCAATTAACTGAATTGCTGGATGTATGCAGAGCTTTGCAGTGAACCGTAATGATGACAGAAGCTTAGAAAATAAGGCCCAAGTTGAAAATACTTCTCTATCAGGCGACTGCTGCACACAGACATGTTAAATAACCTTGTTAGATGTGTGTTTATGGATTAACTGACCGTTCAGGTTCCGCAGTTGGTACATGACTCATTAATAGTAATTTCATTAACAGTGCTTAAAGTAAATCACATTTATTTTCCTCTGTATTGAAGAATGTCGCTGCACTGGCAGGTCATCGGGTGCTTCCACAGGTAATGGAGTTGAGCACATCTTACTCTACTCCCAAGACTTCAGCCTCACTCACAACTACTCACGGTCATCTGACACCTCCAGCTGTCAATAAATCGGCTCATCCTATTTGTCTGTCGCACTACCTCCTCTCTCTCTGTCTGTTACTGGAAATAGACGCTCGGCTGGTTCTTAGGTAAGGGTATGTGGATTAACGGCTTACTACAGTAAAACCATTCAGAAAATACAGTAAACAAAGGCTGTAATCTGGAATGTCAAGTGTAAACCATGCAGACACGAGAGAGAAAGCCAAATATTAAAAGCAAGAGCTCCAATGTCACTGTTCTTGCTCAGCTGGTACTTTGGTGATTTATTTTGAGCAGATGTTGATTAACATCTTGATAATATCATGACTGTAAAGCGTTCTAGCTGTAGTTTCTAGTTCTGCGGGTTGTTATAATACTTTTGTGGTTCTTGGTGGTGTTTTTTTATTTAATTTCTGTAATTGAAGCATTAATGTTAACTGGCGTAGCTCTGCACCGTAATGGTTTTATCTTTCGTCCGCTTGCACCTGCAGTGCTGTAGTAAATGTGATTATGGAAATTGCAAAGCCGGCTGTAACTATGACTTCCTCTAGATTTGTACATCGGACTTGACCTTCTAAAGAGATTCTCAAAGTGATTGGGATTCTGACTTAGGCTCGGCCTTCTAATCTAAGCCAGAACGGCAGCTCGCTGTGAGATAACCACCGCTGATTCAGTGGCCCTCGCTGACCTGCTGCATTCAGATGGACACGAGCTGCCCGGAGCAGGTTTAACTGCCCGTCAAGCGAGGCTAGCTGGCAGGGCCTACATGCTACCATCTGTCACCGACAGACAACTAGCCTCGCTGACCTCACATAGGCCATGTGAGGCAGGGCGGCGCTTGCCAATGCAATCTGTCACTCAGAGAGACTAGTAGCCCTGGAGAGGGGGAGGGGAGAGCTCCATGCAGATTGTGGTTGATTTGTGTTGTCGCTGCACCACACACAACTGCACAGTGGAATAAAAACACAGTTACATTTGTCTACAGTGCAGTCATTTAGCATCAAACTCAAATCTGTGCGGCTTGAGTTTTTAACAATGCTGATTCAGTTAAATGTTGTTCTGAAATAACTGTACTATAGTGTTGTTGTTTCTTGTCTAAGTTGACTGTTCATGACTGTGACATTAAAGGGGGACTATCTGTGCTATACTTGGCCAAAGTTCCAAAACTGGCAATTATTATTAGAGATGTTCCGATACCATTTTTTCCGATTCCGATCCGATTTCGATACTTGTGCTGTGGGTATCGGCCGATACCGAGTACCGATCCGATACCAGTATGTTATAAAAAAAATATCCTACCACGCCTGCATGACTGTGATATGATTATCATTGTGGCAAGGCCTGGCTCAGGTTAAACCCTTTGTAAAAGATTAATAAATACAGCAAATTCCCAGTTGTGGCCTGTTGAGGGGCAATAAATATCAAAAGTATTTATTATATATTTATTGTAGTATTTGCTTCCTCCTCCTTCAGTCAGCTGAGTCAGCTCGCGTCTTGATTGGCTATTGTTCCGGTACACGTGACGTTACACACTGTGCTGCTCAGTTCCTCAGAACACC
>OMNN01062854.1:0-13894 GCA_900302755.1 Chromis chromis | reverse complement strand
TGATGTGTCCCTCTTCCAACACCTGATTCAAATGATCAGCTCATCATCAAGCTCTGCAGAAGCCTGATAACGATCCTGATCATTTGAATCAGGTGTGTTGGAAGAGGGAAACATCTAAAACATGCAGGATAGTGGCCCTCGAGGACCAGGATTGGCTACCCCTGTTCTACATTTCGTTAGCCTCATAGCATAATTGCCTAAGTCATATTTTAAGGTTTTCAGAAAAGCCATCTTTGTGTAGGGCCAAACATGCCTAAGTCAAAGAGAAGACTTTGGCAGAGAGCAATTTTGGAATGTAACAAGCATTCTGATAGGCTGAGGACATAGGCAATAATGCATGGTCAATTATCAGTGTTAGGAGAGTAGAGTTAGGTAACACAATTTGGCCAAAATATGACTTAGGCAGTTATGCTATGAGGCTAACGATTTGTGGTTTCGTCAGTAAACCCCATGAACAGGGGTAGAAACTACAGGCATTTACAGACATTAATATATACTTTCAATTTTTTTTTTTAAGTCAAACAATTTACTTCAACAGCTGGACTCTGGATTCTTAGAGTGAACTTAAACAGTAATAAATTGTGGGTTTGTTGAGAACTATGTTCAGCTGTGAAGTAATACACATTTGGTGTACTGGTGGAGATTTATGGCAGCAGGACAGTGAATGTAGACTGATTTATGATAAACAGTGCTCGTGATCATTGTAATGAAGGAACAATGTGCCAAGTGCAATCCCTGGCTTTTTCTGAAATATTTGCAGATAAAACATTCCACTGGCCCAACTTGTGCATCAAAGATAAGAAAAAAAATGAATCAATAACTTCAACACTGCTGCCAAAACAAAGTGTGTCTTCAGATTTAATAAAATGCCTCACTGAGAATCGCAGATAGTAACTCAAATATTCCATACAGCAGACAAATGATCTCCTACACGTCCAGTTTTAGCAGACTGGCTTCTCAGGCTTCTCGCTGTCAGTGTTCACCTTTCTTTTATGTCCCATATTCACCGTAAATACATTATATCTATAACAAGTTTACTTCAAAGTGGAGAGGAGCCAAATGCAGGACAAAGGAGGCAGGTAGAAAATAACAAAACAAAGATGAACAAGATTAGAAAAAATGTCCAGGCAGGGAAATAAACCGCAGGGAGCAGGCAAAAAGGTCCAAGTACAAGTGAAGCTTGCTTCTCAAAACACAAAGGAGATGAGAGCACAAAAAAAACAGGAAGAGTCAAAAGTCATTCTCCAGTAAAACAAACTCGAAACAGGAATACATGAGGATTATAAACAAGAAAGGCTGCAAAGCTTGACTGCTGGGTATTACTGTCACAAAGACAATCTGGCAAACAACTTTTTTTTTTTCTCCCTACAGTTTAATTTATGTGATTTTCAGCAACAAATAAAGGTGTTTGTTTGTTTCTTTCTGAAATACAGCTATCAAACACAAACAATCATACAACACACACAGAACTCCACAAAAGATCTTTTGCACCATTTTCTTGTCATTTCAAAAGACTGTCCAATGTGGTACGGAATATATTAAACCATGGCGCCGTTTGGATGAAGTCTCCTACTGTTTGTTTTTTAGGTGTTTGGGTTTTATCCTTGAAAAAGAATGAAAGCATTTTGACCTCATTGCGGTTCCTCGTGCCTCGCCTGTTCTTGCTTCTTGTCTTAGTCTACATTAGGTATGAGCTCACTAACTGTGATCAGCCCTTGTTTGGGAACATGACAGCGATGACCTGCTACTTGGTCAGTCCAGGCTTTAAACAACCTTTGCCATCTGCCACCTCCAGCTTGATGAACTCCCCAAGCTCTTCTTTTGACACCTCTGCATTCTTGTTATTGTCAAAGGCATCGGACAGGTCTGCAGGACCTCGAGCCAAACAGACAGGTAACCAGGTGGCACACCCTTCTCAAAGTTCAGCATCAAGGATCAACACAGCACTGCTCGACCCAACAGCAGCTCCTCCATGGCCAAAGTGAGGCGGCATCATAACCGCCCTCTTCTCTCCAACCCACATACCACATAAGCCTGTTGATTACCTTATCTGCACTCTGAAGGATCTCAGTCGTGCGAGAAAAAGAGCACTGTCCCGTCCACTAGTAGTAGTTGTGAAAGAGGTCGTTCACTGCCATGGTGGCGGCACTCCCCTCAGGTCTGTAGGTGATCTGTATGTCCTCCCTGATGTTGGAGTTGTGGACGTCCATGGTGTTTATGTCAAAGATGTGCGCAGCAGAGGGGGTTATCACGTCCCCTGGTTATTGTTCTCTGTGACCTCCTACCCTGACTAATGCAGACTCCCAGGAACACTTGCTCCATACCTTTGATCACTAACCCATCCCAGTCTAGGTGTAATATGTGCTATTCCTCTGGTAGCCGGTGTCTCAGGTGACTCTATTCAAGAAGGTGCCATTGTAGTGGTACCAAATGTAATCCCCCAGCACACTCAGGCACCACCTGGTCCTCAGTAGTGATTCTATCCCTTTGGGTTGTGAATGTCAGCCAACGGGATATCAACACTAGAGTTGCATGAGATTGCACCTGATCCTGTTTCTCCACAGGCTTTGAATGGTGGGATGATGATATTTCTAATCTCTCCCACACACATGCCCTGCAGACTCTCATCCATGTCCTTGGTCAAACAACCCACACCTTCTAAGGAGTCGTGGGTTGGCTTCGTGATGTTGTTGGTGTCAAAGATGGTGCCATTGTAATGATAACACTCAAAGTCACTGTACATCACAGAGTGTTTGCAGTCTTTGGGAAAGGTGATTGTTTTGGTGATGACCAGGCTGGCTTTGTTCCATAGATCTAACAGAATGGATGTCAAACTCTGTGGTGGCATCTGAATGCACCATGTCACTTTGGGATGCAAAGCATACAGAATTATTGGGGCTCCTTGAAGACTCACACAAAATAAGACCTCTGCAACCTGATAGGTCAGCCATCCAGACAGTGTTACTTCTGCAACATCAGCCATAGAAGAAATGACGACGTAGTTAAATACATCCTCTGATGGCCCTTTAGAAGGGACCATCAACATAAAGCTGTTGTTTGTGGTTCCTAAATTAAGAGACGCCAGGACAGTTAAGCACAATAACTGTCCAGGGAAGCTTTGAGGTTCTTCTTGAGCATGTGCAGCTCGATAATATTGGAAGGAAGCCTGCTCTGGCTGTCGTGAGAGAAAATCTCCACACAGTAGAGACGGACAGGCCTAGACACCCAAAGCCACGTACTGTAGGACCCTGTTAGCATTCCATATGTCTTGCCAGTTGTCATCTGTGGACAGGTTATCTGGATGTCTCTGTAACTACACTGTGGTTACAGTTTGTGCTTCAGCGACAAATGCTGCGCTATATTAAACTCATACAAATAAGAAACTATTTAAAATGAAAAGCAAAATGGAATTCCAACATTCAACCAGCGTCTATTTGGATGTCTGAGTATTACCATCTAGCTGGGGACAACATTTCATCTGATTTTGGCCTTTCAGTGCACAAAACAAAACAGTCTCTCTTACGTGTCTCTGCCGTGATGTTCTCACAGCAACATGTTGTCTCTGTCCTCATTCTGTCTCGTCCTCTGTGCATGTTTGCATCTTTTCTTCTGTATGAGGCGCTTGTTGTCTCTCTGCTCCATGTCCACTTACAGCGGTACCTTTGTAAAACCGTCCCTGTGGTGTAAATGCATTGTGAGAAATGTCAGCTGAACAGTTTGACTTGCAAACTAAATCTGACAGGATGCGATAAATTGTGGCAAAAAAAATCAGAACTAATCGAGACCCATCTGTTATCGATTGTTTTTGTGGCATTACAAAGTCAGTTAAACAAATGAATTATTGATGTTTGAGAGGCTATGACGTTGGTTCAAATATGTTGCATGTGAATATTTACACAGTGATCATGCTGGTATGGACACATCTGAGAATATCATTAGGAAATTAGTAATCTCTTATGGCTCTGCGTCACGTATTTGAAGATATTTGTGCTTATACATCTGACTTCCAAATGAACTGTAGAGAAAATTTGCACAGACTGTTTTCATTTGATGATTTCTCCAAAGCAACTGAGATAAACTGTACATAGTTTCTGGACAACTCTATGGCACGGAGGAACAAGCTACATTAGGCTACACGGGCAAACACTTGTTAAGCAGGATCAGTTGATGGCTGGGTTTTACTCTTTTTGTAGCATTTGTTGATGAAAACAAAGAATATCATTAGCCATTGTCTTTGACTGCCACTGGAAGAATATGCTGTGACAGTAATTATGCAAGTTTAACAAGACATGCCATAATCATTTTTGATCAGCCTGTGTGTCTAAATCATTCCATGTGCTCAATTGTTGCACATCATCTGAAGAGGAGACAGAGCAGATGACACTCCCATCATAGATTTTGCAGATTTAGCGTTCAGTACGTCTTTCATCCGTGGCTTTCCAGGAGTATCCAGTTCTAACCGGCCACACACACACACACACACACACACTCAGCAGACATGGAGTCCATGCAGTCGCTGTAGGATCTGGGCGGTGCACTTTATTAACCGAAGCTGGGTGCCAGTTTGCTGTCAAGAGACTAACGTGGAGGCCAAGACAAAGCTCTGAGTCCACTGTGGCTCTCTGCCGTGTTGTTTGAACATTAGCCTCTCGGTTTACAGAGCGTCATCCAAAAGCCCTGAGAGACACCAAACCCGTCTGTAAATCATACAGAAACTTGGCTTCCCCCTCAGTTATAAATCAAATTAAATGTGAAGTTGATGACCTGCTCACGGTTCACCAGGAATGAGTCGGCGTTGTCTGTGAGAGCTTCCTTATTATAAACACTGGAGAACTGACATGACAGCTAACAACAGGCGAGACTGTACCTTCAGGACATGTGTGATGTCACTGGGAGGATGGTTTCCCCATGTCGCATTACGAGTTTCCTCTTTCTGTGTTCCATAATGGGCCAAATTGTGATGGATGAATGTGCTGAGCTTCCTTCGCCAAGCATAAGGATCAGTTTTGCATGATGCATATATATTGGTTCATTATCAGTAAGTCACCTGTGCTCTCACTCTATTATCTTAAAGAATATTGGATTCTGAAATTGAACAATATATAGATGATCCTGTACTTTTTCCTCCTAATGGGACTCGGGGAGAGAGGAGGGAGGAGGGGGGAGTCTTGATACAGAGATCAGCATTTCGCGGGCTCTCCTTATCCCGCTGTGATGATTTCCGGCCATTCTTCCTCTTCAAAGATACTCCTTCCACCTTTGACTTTTCATTGAGTTGCTGACATTACCATCCGCCATTATCTGATTGTATTATGATGCAGCATATTAGCCATGCAGTGTTTGTGTTGCAAATGAAAAAAGTTGTCAAAGTTTGCTGGAGATGAAAGTGCTTCATTTATCAACTCATCTTTTATCTGTTCACAGTCGAAGCCCGGCTTCCATGGGGCAGTGGCAAATGAAGGCGCAATAAGGCTCAGTCCGAGAAGACATTACCGTGTTTTCATTTTGGAACTGTTTGATGTTCCACCCTCTGGTGATTTGGACATTATTTCATGTCCATCATCAAAAAGACATCAAACAAGATGCTGCATTCAAAATCAGATCACAGAGCCTGGACCAAAATGCGGTGTGTGTGTGTGTGTGTGTGTGTGTGTGTGTGTGTGTGTGTGTGTGTGTGTGTGTGTGTGTGTGTGCGCTCGCTGCATGCTGCCTACCTATATATACTGTGTGTGCACTTAGAAGTAAGGTATATAGATTTTTTCCTCATTAATTCTCCTTAGTTTTTCTGAAAATTAATATTATGTTTACACGATCAGCTTTTCAAACTCACCCCACTAAGGTCTTGCTTTAAAAAAAAAGAAAAATAATTATTATTAAAATTAAAAGTCATTCTTGCAGACAATGTTTATATTCTTTGGTAGCAATCTTTCCTCTTGCTGGAACAGGAACTATGCATAATTGTATAATCACAACCACAATGCAGAAGGAGTCTTATATTTCCTCAGGGCCTCTGAAAATGTACAGCTTACATTCCTCTACATTTCACTCTGCAGCATGACGATAAAGAACATCTGAATCGCTGCTGCTCTGCTGCCACCGTCCCACCAAACAACACTGCACTGCCTTGGCTGACTCGGCTTCTCAGTGTGCATTTAAAGCTCTGGTAAAGACCGACAACTCCTGCCTGCAAAAACAGCAAAACAAGGCATGCTCCCCTCTCACATTTTTATAGCTGTGGCACACTTTGGATGTACTCTAGCGCTTACAGGCTGCGTTATATAAACTTGTGAGCATGTGTGTGGAGGAAAAGCTGCACATACCAACACAGCAACCACAAAATGTTGCCCTGAAAATCCTGTCGCGCTTTTAAAATGAAATGTTTTTGTCACAACATCTCACAATGCAATTATTGCATTTTTAACTGGGCTGCAATTTTCTTTTTCTTTTTTTTTTAAACTTTAGCCTCATGACATTTCTGGTTTGTTGTTTTAAAGCTTGTTAGGATATCGCCGCAACTAGCTCTGTTTAAAAGAGGACAGTTTAAAAAGAAATATGGGTTTCCTGTTGGAGTTTCACAAAGAAGCCTATTATGAGAGATTAAGACTTTCGGCTTAAAATATGCTCAAGAGTCCTTTTCCAGTCCGGCTGAGAGTGGCTTGATATAATTTCTTGCCTCTGTGTGTGTCTGAGGAAATGAAAGAAAGAAAAGGAGAGTGTTTCAGATAGAGAGTCAGGGGGGCCGAAGAGGAGAAAGTGAGAGAATGCGAAGGGAGAGATTGTGAGACAGACAGCGAGCAGCAGCAGTCTCACATGTCAGAAACAATCCGAGTCTGAGCCCTGCAGTTGTAAAACTGTCATACCTCGTAGGAAACACCAGCAGTGACCTCAGAATTGGGCTAAGGTAGCCTGTCACACCCATTATACAGTAAACACTCTGCAGAGGCCTGTGTTTTTGTTGGGTTGTCTCTGTTAAAATCATATCGACGCATTCCCGGGAGATACAAACACCGCATATGACTGCTATTAGTCCAACGCTCAAGAGAGGAATTTTCCCATATTTAAGCAATTGGTCTCACAGTTTTTGGCCATTTGAGGCAAAACATAATGATTGTAATTTTTAAAAATGCCAGACTGGGAGAAAGAAGAAGTGAATATGTGAATAAACTCCAGTCAAGCATGTCTGTCATGTGAAAAATGCACTAGAAAATAAAATATGGTCATTATTTCTGTCTGTCCCACTTCAAAGTGTCTTTTGATATGTCAATTCAGAGAAACAGTGTTGTCAAGAAGCAGCGCGGAGAGAAACATCTTTGATAAATACAAGATTTTTTTCCCCTCTCTTGCATAGTATAGAATATAAATATTACAATGTTCTTGTTTTATTCAGCGGAGTTTCAGAAAGATAATTACAGATCATTCACACAGATGTTTTCCATATATCTCTGCGCTACCATTATGTACGTGAAAAGCCCACCACTGCACAAACACATCTGCACCTATTTTGCATTTGCAGTTTATCAAAGAATGTATAGAAAAGACACAAAACATTGCATGAGCCATTGCGGGTTGGATTCTTTTTGTAAGTCAGAAAACGGAACGTTAGAATACATTCGTTGCCCAAAGTAGTACATTAGTCATTTTCAGACTAATAGTGTATACTGCCGTTTTTTTTTTTTTTTTTTTTTTTTTTTGCAACCAACTTCTCTGTTGGATCTCTGAGACGATTTATAGCATTAAACTGCAGGGTGCCTTTATGTAAAAGGCTTTTATTCACAGATAATTTACTTACAGTTGCTGTAATCACTCATCCAGGATGTAGCTGGCCTCATCTGAATGTGAAATACAGTGGTACAGTAACATGTGGAGATAATTATGAGGCTAAGATAATCAATGCCATGCTTGAAGTTGCATTCAAAAGATGCCTGAAGCCATGTTTTCTTGGGCCATTGGTTTGAAAATCAAAGTGACGGGTTCAAGAGAAAAAAAAGTTGATAAAGCTTTGGCTTGGTCTTTGAAACTGCTGCGCTGTGATGAACCGAGCTACTACACATGGTGACATGTTTTATTATTGCTTCCTTGTAGCCACTAAATGAACTATACTGTAGACTCCATCAACAAAGGTTCATATTTCATCAAAATATTTGGTTTGGGAGTTAGACAGACACACATGCTCCAAACCACCCACAAATATATTAAAACAAAAGATAAATGAGGACATATTAACTGAAATATTTCACCGTGGCATTTGTTATGGGAATATTTTGTTCTCTAAACTTCTTGACAATGTACGTCTAAACTTGTGTACGTACATGAGAGAGGTCTTGACACTTTTAAGGAGGTATAGAGATCACATTTCAGAAGGAAGCTGCTCGCTTGTTCCTGCTTCCTATACTAGTGACTTGCCACATAGGAAGAGGTCCTTCCAAAAAAATGTCCAGCTGTGGACCTCACATCTGGAAACCCCAGATCTGTGATTTAAAGAGAGTGTGTCCCCAGACGTGAGATGAGTCACTTACATTTCTGACACAAAAGTATTAAAGCAGAGAGCCTGCTTCTTTTAAGGTTAATTACCTCTATTCAATCCGAATGAGAGGGTAACGGTGTCCGCTGTGTGGAAAAATCAGTATTAAGTAAAATAAATATGCAAGAAAGCCACACACAGAGCGAAATGTTCAGGTATTATAGGGAGTAGAATTACATGTACATTATCCTCAGCAGGAACAAGTTGAGTGTTTTTTAATATTTATATATAAATCAAAAGCTGCCACTAACAACACATAAGAGGTTTATATTCAGTTTTATTCCAGAGGATGTTATAATCTAATTCACATCATTTTATACTGCAACGCATATAATATCACCTGCTGATTAAATAACAACCAGATTGTATATATGATGTGAAAATAGTGTATGATTTCGAGCTATTCAAGAATTTCAATTTTCTTCTACTTTATACTTCTTCTCTACAATTTAGAGGCCTCTATTTTATTTTTACTCCACTACTTTTATTTGATTATTTTGGGTACTAGAGACTTTGCTTTTTTGTTGTTGTTAAATAATAGCACCAAAATATAATCAACAAATGAAATTATGATGTGATATTATATATTAAAATAATACTTTATGGAACTACAAGGTTGTATTCACAAGCAGATAAATTATATAAAGCTTCAACGTTAACATGATGAAAACATTAATTTATTTGTAATTATAATCCAATAATGTACATTATTTTAAAATCTGCCAATCTGCATAATGAGTACTTTTATTTTTGGTACTTCAAACATATTTTGATGCTAATACATTAGTACTTTTACTTGAATAAAAATTGTAATGCATGCATTTTACTTGTAATAGAGTATTTCTAAACTTTGGTATTAGTGCTTTTAATTAACTACAATACTTCTGCCACCCAGAGTATTAGAGAATATTTTGTTTACACCTAAAACACTACAAGGATAACTATTTATCTAGGTTTTTGCCTGATAAGTACATCAGACCTGCAGTACTCTGACATGAGGCCTGCAGTTAGACCCTCTGGATGTCTCCTCGAACTGCTCCACAGTCATAGTTTCTCCTGGATATGAATGAATGTAGGGGACTTAGAGCTCTGCTAAAAAGCAAGTATGCTCAATCAACTCACCAGTCTTCTAGGTTTTCCTGAATGGAAACTATTTAAAAATGTACGATATATAATATTGCAAAGTAAATAAATCAAAAAATAAATGCACTGGCAAATCTTCTTCTCTGTTGTTCAGAAGTAGCCCCTTTGTCTTTCTCTTCTTTTTTCATCTGTGCACTGCGGAAAAGAAAAACTATTCAGAAGTCAACAGAAGAAGAGCCATTATGGAAAGTCACTGTGAGCTGCAGCTCTGCACTGTTCTGTGAGAGATCAGACTCAAAAAGCTCCAGGCAGCCCAAGAAATCTCAAAGTTTTCACCCCATACCTCTGTAAGTCTTTTACATTTCAGTCTGCGGAGAGCACAGCTCAACACTTGTTCCTGCCTTGGTCACATCACTCTTCCTTTTCTCCCCATAAATAAACTTCTAGAGGAGGCGCATTTTAAATGATAAGCTGCATTTCAGGAACTCACATCTTCGGCTTCGGTAGAGCAAAAAGGGCAAGAGGGGTCTTTTCAGTAAATGCATAAAGGAAAATCCCCCACTGCGTTCAGGGCCTGTGTAGTGTACCCTCTGTTCCTTTCCTTATCACTTTGCTTTTTCTACACCGAGAAAGGCCCTGCCTCATGACTGCTTTACTGAGAATGTGAATGCTGAGTATCACGATGGTGAGAGAATGAAACATTGTGGAGGAAAGAAGAGAAGTACATCGTAATGGCAAAAGTTTTAAAATAAAGGTTAATATACAGTAGCTATGTGGCCTTGACTGTGAGCGGTTTTCTCAAAGGTCTCCTCTACTAGTAACAAATCAAAATGTGGCTTTCAGCCTAATGTAGCAAAAGAGGAAATATTACGTATGATGGTTTTTGCTTTTAGTGTGGCTACAGGGATGATAATGGTGGTCACTCTGTAACTTCAGATTTAAATATCTCAACAACTACTGAATGTATTACCATGAAATTTAGCACAAAACAAAATGGTCCCCAGAGGATGAATCCTACAGAGTTTGACGATCCACTTACTCTTCCTTTAGTGCCGCCATGAGGTCAGTGTTTTCACTTAAATGGTGAAATATCTCACCTCTAAGGGCTCTGAATATCTCAACATCTACTGGGCGGATTGGCAAATAATTAGTTGCAGACAGACGGAGAGCAGCAACTACGGAAAAACGAAATGCAAGTTGAAGTGTTTAAAGTTTTCCGACAGACTGAATAAACTGTAACAGGAGGTAATTTTTTCATTTTACTGTATGTATTTTTCAACTTAATTTTACCAGAAAAGGGAGTCTTCAGGGAATATGAAGTCAGTTGCATAGCATAACATTAAGACTGTAAATGCTTAGAGATTAATATGAACATTTTATTAACAATTTAATACATTTAAATAACGTAATTAATTTTGAATTCTACTACAGTCAAAAGCTAGTGGTTAATAGTACTTTTCTGTGGCTGGTTACATTTTCAGCATGTCATTGCATTTCCATTTGTCTTCTTATGGATTTTGACTGGAATGGATTTAACTCCCTTGTTGTTGCTCCACATTTAACGCATGGTTTTCTTTGAACTTGTATATTTTTATGTGTGTGTGTGAGAGAGTAACAATATAAATATATTTATGCCACCTTCATGACAAACTGTTACAATTTTGGACAAACTAAACTGTTTTCAGCCTCAACTGAGCTTTGTGTTTAGTGCTAATTAGCTAATGTTAGCTAACGCAGTAATTTAAGAAGGTAAACATTAGCATGCTAGAATTGTCACTGTGAGTATGTTAGCATGCTGACATTAGCATTTACCTCAAAACACTGCAGCTGCTAGCATCACTGTAGATTCTGTGTTTAATTTCCCAGTGTGTAAATGTTCAAAATTTATATTCACTAATCCGAGTTTTGTATAAAAAAATAAATAAAAAACTACTAAAAAAGTTAAATAAAACATGGGCTACTCAAACTAAAAAATGGGCAACACCTCAAGTTTCCCAATGTAGCAATTCTAAGCTGTCTCTCAGGTATAATAATACAAAATATGTCTTTGTATGAGATGTTATTTTACTTAACGGCTGGAACTATCTTTTTTTCCTCTCTAAAGTATATCTGTTTTTTCTCTTTGCACATCCATAACGGTAAAGGATTGTTCTTGACCCTCCCTTGATTTTCAGACGGCATTTCTTGTTCTCCCTGGTGGCTTTTTGGGGGTTAACTGTCGTTTAATGCACCGTTAAAAGGCTGCAGCTGGAAAAGTGAACAGGAACATTTTTAACAACCTCACAAAGCCCCTAAAGCCTAAACCCAGAGCTGTCTCTGACCACCTCACGCAAAAGAGGAAGCCGTCTCTCAAACCGCCAGACTCCAAATGCTGCATGTCAATCTTTCACGTTGAACAGAGGCACTGGTCATTTCACTTTCTTTCTCTGACCGAGCCTATCAAGAATTCATTTTGAAAGCATCCCCTGACCGTGGGTGAATTGTATCATAATTCAAATTTGGACGTGGGTTGTATGAGATATAGTGGAGACCTTGAAGGCAGGGCTTCTATTTTAGCTTATTTCCAGAAGTGGGGGAGGAGGGATCTGTCCTGGATGTACAGGGCCAACGTTTCCTGGAGGAACTGCAAATCTTATAGGAGAAGCCATAGTCCAAAAAGATTCATTCCGTCATAAAGAGAATTTATAGCCAGACTGCATCTTTAAGTTGTACCATTTGATAACGTATGCGCCTGAAAAAAACCTGTCCACTTGGGGGGAAAAAATGATTTCTATGACTTGTCCTTGGGTATGATAGCACATATAATCTGTCTCTGGGACATCAATCCTTAGCATTAAGGACATATAGGAAATACTGAGAGCAAGTAGTGAAACAACACAATTTAATGAAAAAAAAACTGCTAATATGTGAATCATCAAAGCAGACAACTGGGTAAATGCACAATAAGGATTGCCAACGTTCATATTAGATCCAGGGCCCCAGGGAATCATTGTGTGTTATGAGTTCAGCATTAATTGCTGCCTTTGGGAACGTTTGTTCTTGACGTAATTACTTGTCAGAGGGAACGCTGACTCCCGATGAAGCATGGGCAACTGAGAAGCATGTTTTGTGACAAATAATTCAGGTTTTTAACAAGATGGAGCGGATTCCCAGCACTATAAAGACCAATGTGTTCCTCTGCTGCTGGTGCTTATTCTAACTACGCCTCCAGCATGGGCCAAAAGAAAGTTATTTAATATTCATGTTTTGCTTCATAAATAGCCTTTTTTTAAATAGTTGTAAAAAAAAAAAAAGAAAAAAAAAAGATGTATAACTGTTTAGTTGATAAATAAGAAAAGATAAGATAACATAAACATTATTGATCCGTCACCAGGGAAATTTAAATGTTACAGCAGCTAGATACAACTGAGGCATGGAAGAAGCAAGACAAGAAATACGAAAGTACTATAAAGCTATAATTAAAGATATAGTAAAGACTATGTACACCTTTTACATGGACAGATCAGGCTTTACATATGGATGAAACTGGATGAAATGAAATTACATATGGATATGTCCAGGTATGACATAATGAATTTACATTTTTTGACCAACACACAAGTAATCTGTGACCATTTTGACAACCAATTAATTGTTTTCAGGTAAAAACATTTTCTTTTGTGATGATTTGCTGGTTGTTTTTTTGTTTTGTTTTTTTAATCTCTCATGTATATCTCAAGGTTTTTGGCCACACAAGACTTTGGGGTCACTTTGGGCTTTTGTTTGAATCCTGCTATGTCCATTTCACCCTTTTTTTCCCTGACATTTTATATCCTAAATGATTAATTGATTACCTGAAAATAAATAATGGAAATAAGTTGCAGCCCTATTGTATTTTCTGTATTCCATGTTTTATATCTAATATATCACTCTTTCTAAAACGGAGCTGAAATTGAACATAAACAAGTTTTTGATCTCAGATTTCAGTGTCACTTTTCACATTTATTGCTCTGCTTGACCGTTTGACATGCGTGTGCACACGCATCAACACGCTGGAGCAGGCACTCAAGCTCATGCACACCACACACACCCACCACACACACACACACACACACACACACACACACACACACACACACACACACACACACACACACACACTCAGGCACACATGCCCAGTTGGACTTAGAAGCCTTGCGACCGTCATGTCCATCTTTTCAAACACTGTCCAGACAGGAGAAAAACCTTGGCCATCAGCTCTCCTCTCTGAACCTGTCCATCACTGTCACTCTGGATCAGTGGTGCAGAACT
>OMNN01062853.1:0-23729 GCA_900302755.1 Chromis chromis | reverse complement strand
CACAGTGTGTGGGTGCAATTGACGGATCCCACATCCCTATTCTTGGACCAGAGGAATATCACACTGAGTATTTCAACTGCAAAAGCTGGCATTCAATCATCCTGCAGGCTGTGGTAGATGGAAGGGGACTCTTTTTTGAACATATATGTTGGAGCACCTGGGAGCATGCATGATGCCAGAGTTCTTCGTCTGTCTGGCTTGTGGGGTCTGGTGGATAGAGGACTGCTACTGCCTGATGAAACAAAGAACATTGGTGGACAAGATGTGGGTTACTATCTCCTTGGTGATGCAGCCTATCCCTTGAAAAAGTGGCTCTTTAGGCCTTTTGCAGACAATGGACGGCTGACTCCCAATCACCATATGTACAACCACAAAGCAAGCAGAGCCAGGGTTGTGGTTGAGAATGCATTTGGCAGATTAAAGGGCAGATGGAGGTGCTTGCTAAAACGCATTGACTGCAACACAGACAAGGTCAAATCCATGGTAGTAGCTTGTTGTGTTCTCCATAACCTCTGTGAAATGAATGGGGATGACTACAGAGAAGAATGGGGTGCCGCTGTGCTAAACCAGCCGGAGGGAGCTAAAGCAGCTACTGTAGAGGCAGAGGGGGTGGATGCACGTGCAGGTCTAATGAGGTTGTTGAGCTCTCTGTAGTGATATGACCTACTTTAATGATTGTATACCATTTGTCTGTAAATGTGTTGCACCTTCTTTTCCGCTTTATTGGCTTTCTCAGGCCTGGGGAGAAGGCAGGCAAGGAGGACAGATATGCAGGGATCCTTGGTATGGCAGAGGACTGGGAAATGAGAGTTGATCTTGGAAGGCAACTCAAGTTTCCCGAGGAGATCACCGCCACCAGCCTCCGACCAGATATCGTCCTCTGGTCCCAGGCAACAAAGCAAGTTGCCTTAATAGAGCTGATGGTACCCTGGGAGGAGAGGATCGAGGAGGCACATGAGCGCAAGTTGGGGAAGTATCAGGCCCTCATTGCAGAGAGCCAGCAGAGGGGGTGGAAAGCTTGGAATCTACCAGTGGAGGTGGGTTGCAGGGGGTTTCCAGGTCAGTCCCTTTGGAGAGCACTGGGGATGCTTGGGGTTAGAGGTGCAACCTGCAAGAACCTGGTGAACAGCATCTCAAAGCAGGCAGAAACAGCATCCAGATGGCTCTGGATAAAGAGGAGTGAGCGGTGGCTAAACCAGGCTGGCAGGGGAGAGGGGGGTCAGAGCTGTACGGTGAGGTCCTGAATGACCGAGGGAGCAGTTCCAGGATGCTGGTTCTGCTGTCAAGCCCCACTGAGGTGTCGTGGGCTTGTTGACGAAACATCGTTGAAGTGGGGTGCCCACTTGAAAACCCGGTGAAGTCTACAGGTCCGTAACATGCAGCTCTGCCCCCAGTTGAAGACGTCTGAAGGGAGCGACTTCAATACTAGCCGCCGCACTGGAAGAGCAGGTCATAAGTCCTGCAAAGTGTGGTGGCTGCGGTATACCCTACCGTTAAAAGACACTCATCAATAAAGTTATCACGTGAACGAAATGAATGTCTCGCGTTGTTACTAAACACAGCACCTGCAATTCAACCATATACAAACATTTCTTAATATTTAGATATGCATGTTGTTTATGCATGAACAGTGATGTTTGAGGTGGGGATAGGGTGAGAACAGACATTAAACAGGCAATGCAGACATTAGGGATGCACTGCAAAATGCTGATCAAAGTGTCCACCATTAAAGGTGTAAAGACCTTGTTCACCCCACATTACCGTCCATTGTCTGAAAAAGGCCTACAGAGCCACTTTTTCAAGGGAAAGGCCACGTCACCAAGGAGATAGTAACATCTTCTCCATATTATGTTTTTGTTATTACAGCCCTGTCCCTTTAGTGTTTACACTGCAATACAGAGATACTTTGTACTACTACATGAATCAATAAAGAACCCAAAGTTGAAATGTATCCTGATATTATTTGGGTAATAGTCTTATTTCATAAGCAGAATGTAGGCCCTGGTTATCGTATCAGTGAAGCACTGGGAGCCATATTCAAAGACAAAAAAATGTTTATTACGGCAAAAAATAAAATGGCATAATACAAAAAAAGGCACAATACAAAAAAAGGCACTCTACTGGCCTGAAAAAGTCAGTGAAAGATATGTGCAAATAGGGCAATATGTGCAAATAGGACAATATGTGCAAATAGGACAGTGTATGGTGCAAATAGGGCAGTGTATGGTCAGTTCAATGCAACATTAGTCCAATTCATGAGCAGCTGGTGTGTTTTGTTGGCCCCGTGTGTTCACTAGTTGTCCAAGCACAGCTAAAAAGCCCATCTGGAATTTTCTGTTGTTGTTGCTCTCTGACTGAAGAAACGCCAGCTCCTGCCTCCTCAGGTCGGCTTCTACCTGATGAGTGAGGAGGATTTGTTCTAATATGCCCTGCCGTTGTTGGAACATCTCCAGCTGTTGTTGGTTGCCTTCCACTGGACGGGGGCTGCTAGCAGCAGCAGGGGCGAATACACCAATATTGCTCGCCGTAGTCTCTGCAAAATGCACCTCCACCGTTTCAACTGAGGACATAATGACAAAAAATCGTCAGTATATTAGTCACAGAGATTAGATGTTAATCATGCATTTGTTGTGCCTTAAGGACCATATGCTTAGCAGCTAGAAGAGCACTGAAAAACACGACTAGAGGCTGTAAGGCGGACTAGTGAGAGAGTTCCCGGGGTTTGTGTTTGGCATGATGACGTCTAATGTCCCTGACAACCACTGTAGTCTCATTTAGCCACTTGTGAGCAACTGCCGTTTTAAGTACGCGTAAAAACTTCACAAGTCTTATCTAATGTAATTTATGTCGTCAAACAAAACTTCAACATATCTTAAGCTTGTGTTAACCACAGACCTTATTTCAGGCGTCTAAACACAAACCCATTGACTTTTAGAGTTAGCAACCAAAGCTAACTCACTTCCGGGTTTTAGGACTCATTCCTGTGCCAGTCTATACGTGTTGGCTAGGCTAACAATAGCATCGCATTTACGTTAGGTAACAGCACTTCCATGTTATTTACCTTCGCTGGAGTTCTTATCTGTCTCACGGTCGGCAGAGTCAGAACACATCCCCTCTAGAATTGCTGTTGCTTAGTCCTTTGTCATTGGGTTACCGGAAAACGCCTGCCGGTGACCCAGGAGTGCGTCCAGCCGGTCGAACCACTTGCTGGTTCTGCGGTCGGAGCCACTCTTGTTGTTGTGGTCAGGGCTGGAAAATCCTGGTCCCCGAAAGTAAAAATCCTTTTCCGTTCTAGATGTTTCCCTCTTCCAACACACCTGATTCAAATGATCAGCTCATCATCAAGCTCTGCAGAAGCCTGGTAACGATCCTGGCCATTTGAATCAGGTGTGTTGAAGGGGAGACATCTAGAACGGAAAAGGATTTTTACTTTCAGGGACCAGGATTTTCCAGCCCTGCATTTTGGCCTAGTGTCTTCCTTATTGTGGAATCATGTAGCTGGACCTTAACTGAGGCAGGTGAGGTCTGCAGATCTTTTGATGATTGCCTGGGTTCTTCTGTGACTCCTGGGTGAGATATCGATGCGCTCTTGGAGAAATGTTGGTAAGCTGGCCACTGATGGGAAGGTTCACCACTGTTCCAAGTTTCTCCATTTGTGGATAATGTGATACACTGTGGTTTGCTGGAGTCCCAGAGCCTTAGCAATGGTTTTGTAACCCTTTCCAGACCGATAAATGTCAGTGACTTTGTTTTTCATCTGTTCTTGAATCTCTTTAGAATGTGGCATCATGTGCTGCTTTTCGAGATTTTTTACCTACTTCACAATGCCAGACAGGTTCTATTTAAGTGATGTTTAGATTCAACAAACCTGGCAGTAATCATATGTGGGTGTAGGTGGTGAAATTGAACCCAACTGCCAAATTAATTTTATCATTTGGTAGATCGGTAGCTAAGGGGGCAATTACTTTTTCACATAGGGCAAGGTGGGGTTAGACAGCATTTTTCCTTCAATACATGAAATCATCATTTAAAACCGGCATTTTGTGTTTTCTTGGGTTATCCTTGTCTTATACTAGAATTAGTTTAATAATCTGAAACATTTAAGTGTGACAAACAGGCAAAAATAGAAAAAATCTGTAGGGGGGCCAATACTTTTTGACGGCACTGTATGCATATAAATATATAAACTGAGGCACTGCAGTAATACACTGAGCAAAAGAGAAAATAAAAAGACCTCAGTGTCCAACTCCACAAAGTTAACTCCACAAGACATTTATTTAACTTCACAATGTGTAACTGATATGCACGCAGCTAAAGTGGAGCAGGACTCCACTGAGCAACACACCTCGACATTTGCACCTGCAGAAGCTCATACGGAGCCCCCTGCAGAAGCAAAAGAGTTTTACAAATTGATCAACAGATTTGGACTCAGATGTTTCCTGACAGACTAGGAAGTGAATCCCACTGCTTCTGCTCCACTCATTACAATTGTGAAAGGACTGATTCACAGTGAAACTATGCTTTAAATACAGGGTTTCATTTGGTATCGTGCCTTATGACAGTAAACACAAAGAGCAAAACTGAAAATAAAACATAATAAACCTCTGGGAGTTTCCAACTTCGTGATTCTGGACGGAGTATTTCGAAAAACAAAAACAAGAACAGGGCTTCACAGATTTCACCACACTCACTAGAAGCTGTTGCATCCCAAAAAAAGATAATTTAATACAGTTTGACATTTTGAGATATTTCCCCAAAAAACTCAATACCACTTTCATGCCTACAAATATGACACTACAGTTAGCAGCCAGTTAGCTTAGAACAAAGACAAAGATGGAGGGAAACAGCTAGTCTGCCTCTGTCCAAAGGTAACAAAACCAACTTACTACCATCATTGAAAATTCACTTAATAACAACAACGCTGACTGGTTTCCAGATATGATGCACTTTATGACTTTGCTTCTAACAATTGCTGAAGTGAAACTCAACAACCAAAAACAAAGGTTGACCTACAAATTGGAAAAAAAGATCACTGATAATTTAAAGGGATTTAACAAGAGTCAGCAGGTTCGTGCCTCCAGATGCAGGCTGTGGTTGGTAACAGGATAGCAGTTTTATATATTCTGGGGCCGGGCCATGAAGGAAAATCAATCTTAAAATAAATAGGCAGTCAGTGTACTGTCATTGAAATTGGTGTTATGTGTATTTTTTCTTGTTTTTGTTAGAAATCTTGCTTTGTACAATTTGGCTTCGATTAATTGATTTCTTCCTCATACCTACTAAAAGACCATTACAATCATTCAACCATGAGGAAATATGAGCGAGCGTCATTAAAACTCAGTATCAATTGTATTTTTGCAACATTTCTCAAAGGGTAGTGACATGACTGGATGATCTTGGTATTGTGTTTCTCAAAAGTAAGGTTAGTGTCAGGGAGAACACCAAGGATCTTAACATTTTCATTAATATGAATTTAAAGGACACCAAAAGATGTACATTTTCAGTATCAATGATAAGAATCTCAGATTCATCTGCATTTGACATTAATATATCAGTGTCACAATGACGCCACTCATGATTATACATCATACACTAACAACATGGAGTCTGTATGATTTCAAAATACTTGCAGTGTTTCAAGTTAAAACTCACAGACTGAGCTCGCCAAACCGTTCTCCCTCAGGGCCTGACACCCTGCAGCCAGGCCTGGGCAGCTGTGGTGGGTTCGAGTGTAAATGAGATTAGGGAAATGAAATTAAGAGCAGCAAAAGTGCTGTTCCTCAGGGATGGAGAAGGCTAATGAAGTAGGAGGCAGCTCTCTGGCTGCAGCTTTAATTTTGTCAAGCCTGGTTCAGTCCTTAGTCCTGCTCCAAACAGATTGGATTAAAAGATCCAGTGGGTGTGAGTCATGTTCTGTTTGGATGAGAGCAAACAATTTTCACATCAACCACAAGTGATGATGAATGGATTAAAGAATAGTGTTTATCATGCCATGATGATTGATGAATGCTCTGCTCTGTGGCTTGGAACCAGATGAGCAGCAGCTCACACCCAAACCGTACACCAGCCTTCAGAAAGCTGCTCTTCTAGTCAAACACAACATATGGAATATTAGCTTCCGTTTCTATTTTGCTGATTGATGGAGGGCTGAAAGAAGGCATGTGGTTTACTGCCAAATCATTAGTTATTGTTTGTGCCTTATTAATGGATGGTCTTCCTCTCGTGGCGGAGTGGCCTCTATGACCGAACAGCACTCTTGTGCGCTGGCGGGAGCCCAGAGGTGACCGTCAGCGGACGGAGCTGACCTCCCGGTGCAAGAGGGTGAAGCTCTAAAGCGGATGGACTCCATTAGTGGACCGATCACTTTCTCTTTAACACACTTCCAGAGTGACCTTCAGCCCTTCACAGACCAAGCCACGGTCAAGGGTCAGGGTTCAGGCTGGGTACACATTAGCATGCAGGTGGAGACTCCAGAAAGCATTGGTGGGAATTAATGTTTTTGTGGACGTGTGAGAGCTATTCCGGGTGGTGATATGCCAAATGTGCAACCTGAGGACACAACCTCAATCTCCACTTCAATCACACACGCATTGTGTTTGTTTGTTATTATCAGGGTGTGTTCTGTTCCAAAGATAATGATGGACATCTTTTCCTCGAGTGACCTCATGAAGGGGAATGATATTGATTAGGGGTTCAGGGAGCACAGTGTGTCCATATAGTGTACTTTTTAAATTTTATCTTAGTAAAATATTCCTTTTAGACCAGCTTTTAAAGTAAAAATACAAAATGAATGGCAAATGTTCAGACATATGGAGATGTTTGCACATGTCTTTGTGAGTTGAATGCTCCCTCTGTACCTCACCTAAGAGCTCTAACAGTGTGGTGAGGGGCATTTATTGATCGACTTATCTTTATTGTTATAGCTCTAATGAGAGGCACCAGAGTGAGTCGTAAATCATAATGCTCTAAGGCAGCATCACTAATAAATACTCATTTTAAACTTCATAAGCACATTAAAATCAGCCTTTAGGAAGTGAGAAGGGTTTAACGCAACTGCGACTGATATGTTTAGAAGAAAATGCTGGTTTTGACAGTAAATCACAAGTTCCCTGAATTTACTTCAACACATAACAAAACTAAAGAGTCATAAGAAGACAACTGTACTGTATAAGTGAAACATAAATTAAAACTAGGATGTGGACTGGGAGGCAAAAAAAAACATCTGACTCATCAGATATTTTTGTTTTGAACAGTTTGTACCAGGACTTGTTGGGTGTACCACATGTTAGAATGTCGTGCTGTCTGAAAACACAAACAAACATCTGCGTTGTTGGCTCACTGCTGTCTGTTGGCATGCCTATCTGGATTATCACATTAGGTTTACTGAAAATAAAAGGCCATGTCTCACAGAGCTCCGGGATCCTGGTGTTCTTCATTCAACTCTTTTCAGTGATCAGTAACAACAGTTCCTCCATATATCAGTTTTCATTTCTTGTGTCAAAGCCAACCATGGAGACAGTGCTCCGGTTATATAATGATGTACCCACATCAGGGGACATTCTGTATATGTTGTATGTTCTCTCCATGTGAGCTCTCCTTGAATTGTGTGCTCCAGTACTCTGTTTTTTTTAGCTTTCATAGTCTCAAACCTTTGACCTAGTTCTAGGCTGACTTCTAGGAAAATAGAGCAGCGCCCCATTACTATGCAGGTTATAATGTGGGATGAATCTGCTCGTTTTCAGTCTGACATGTGGCATGTGCACATGTTGCTGCAATGTGATCAAAGCTGGGACAGGGCAGAGAAACCCTATACGCACCACCCCCTCAGCTGAGCCCATATACGCTCTGCCTATACTGTAAGAGCCTGGCCCTCCAGTACACAAATTACTCCCAACACCAGCTCCACGGGAAATCACACTGTGCAAGCCATGCATGATTATTGCTTGTTTTTACTTGAAGTTTACTTTATGTGCATTTCTGTTCAACCTCTGACACCCTGACATAGTTGGAAATTCGCCTAGATTTTAGTTTAACAGTTTGTGTGTTATGGGTGGAATGCATGACTGCAAAACAGGAATTTTAAAAGGGAGGACCAACCGCTGTGCTCGGCTGAGTTTACAAGATTCGAAACCCTGTCAGTCCTGACATTACACAGAAAATATTTGTACAGGCTGCTGTTTGAGACATGAATACTCAAGGCCACAAAACATCCAGAGTATAGACTTTTTAAAGTTCATATATAGAAGTAAAAGCACAAAAGACGTCTAAAAGATCCCTGGCCTGTGCATTTAGCAGCCCTCTGAGGAAAAGTCAGCACTTCCACTATGCCAGAGTCAACATTCCTCAGCCACGTGATGTGGGAACATGAGGCAAGAGGGTCTATATGTATCATGCATTCAGCCACAAACATAAGAGATGTCAGGGAGACTTGTGAGAACAGCCAAGGAAAGTCCTGCACAGCATTCTCCTCATATTGATTTTTTTATTCAAACACATTTAAAATTAGAATACAAAGATTTAAAAATTAACAAATTGATTAGTGTGCATCACATGGCTCGGTTTGTATACAGTCTGTGGCACAGTGTGCAAAATGGAGATATTTAAAGACTCTGACTTCCCAGTCAACAAAATGTCAAGAGCGGACATCAAAAGTAGAAGCATGAAATAGAAAAACTCCTTAAAGGTTTGTTCATTTTTCTGGAAATCAAATCAAGTATCCCCCCGAATGAGCATCAAATACCCTTACACATCAGTATAAATATTTTCATGGAGTGATATGGAGTGCTTTGTGCAGTCTTTTATATGGCTGCCAGCAGCAGGGATTTTTGGTCTGAGTGTTTGATCCTTCCACCCTCGTGAAAAATGTTCAAAAGAGCCGCCTCGATCGAGAACAGGTGCTCATCCTCCACCTCGGGGCAGCAGAGCCTCATGAACTCTGCCAGGCGGACCAGGTATTCAATATTGTGGCCCGTGTTGCCCCTGCAGCTGGCAATCTGGGCAGCAATCTCCTTGTCCGAGGCCGGGCCGAGGTAGATTGGGTTGTCAGAGGTAGCGATGTAGACGAGGGCCAACAGGGGACCCTGGCCCTTCTCTCTAGGGTTGAATTCTACCATCTCTGTTACGTAACCCCCAAAAACAGCCTCTCTCATGTTCAGGTACTGGAGGGACTCTTCCATCTGGGAGTCGGTCACTTCGTAGGCAACTCCCCACGTGCAAGCCTGCAGGGGAAAAAAAGAGGTGGAGGGGTCAAACAAACAGTAGTGTGCATAATTTGATGGAGAAAGAAGTTAGTGCAAATACATTACGTAAGAGTACACATCAAGATCAGTGTGTATATTGGCTAAACGGACGTACACAATAATATAAAAATAAAGTCTCCATTGGAAAGTCTGGATGATACGATTACCCAGTTTCTCCCACTATAATAACAGTGCAGTGACAGGTTATTGAGTAAGAAAGTAGGTCATGATCAGATAAATACCAGGTGTAAGATAGTCCAATATAAAAGTGGTTCTTTGGGATAACCGCTCTGCTCATTATTTATGACAAATTTATAGTTTTGTCCACTGGAGAATAGAAAACATGCATTTATTAGTCTATGCAGTGTATTTTCAAAACAAAGACACACTTACCTCCTGATCTGCCACTAGTGTTGCCACTCTGCCTGGCTGGAGAAAGCAAAGAGACACACTATGAGAACTCATGTAACTTAACAGTATAACAACATTGTATACTACAACAAAAATGTTTATGCTTCTTCATAATGAATCATAAATAAGAAAATTAATAAATAAGCTACTAAATTCATCTTGTAAATATGAGTAAATACTGGATCCAGTTGGACAGCAACATGATTTAGCAGTAAACTGATGTTTCTGAGGTTCAGGTATCTCACCTTTTCCTTGTCCCCTCGATAGAAATCATCTCCATGCCAGAAGCGTCTTTTGTATCCTTTAATGTGGCCGATTTTGCTTCTTTTGTACGTAAAATCTGGTTTCCACACTAAAGATCCGTATCCAAATATCCACAGGCTGCTCTTTTCCTTGATAATGTCCTGAGGTTTCATTGTAGTCGCTTGGTTGTGTTTAAAAAAAGAGAGACAAAGACGTTCAAGTTGCTGCTCCTGTCAACAAGTAGCTGCTGTCCTTTACATTCCTCTACATCTGAGTCCCACTTATAAGTTAGAGGAGGTAAAAACCTTCTTCCACGTCATGATTAGTATCTTATTTAAAAAAAAACTAATTACAGTCATGTCATCAGAATAATACAAATACTGACGGGTTCTCTTCTGTCTCCCGATGCACAAACACGTGTATTTGTTTTTCAGGGGACGTCAGAGCGACACGCTCTCGGCCAATAAAATCGCAGAAGGGGCGGGCTTGGCTAGCGGATAAACCAATCAGAATCTTTCCAGAGGTGACACCGCACACCGATCTTGGGAGCCACTGAGACTTGGAAAACACATCTGCTGCTGTTCCAAGAAATGTAAAGGAAACAGGAGGGTCCTGACTAAACTGGAAAGTGAAAACATTCAGTTAAAGTCGTTCTTTTATTTGTTTGTTTTGTCCTTTGTTCATTTTTAACAGTCTCTTTCATTTTTAACAGTTTCTTTCATTTTTCCCCCCTCAGATATAAATACTGTTTCCCCCTGATATAGGCCTATATTTAGTTAAGATATATTCGTTAATTTTCAAGATGACTTTTTGGCCTTTATCTTAACTTTATTAGACAACAGCAGTGAAGATACACAGGTAATAAAGGTGCAGTATGCAATAAATGTCTGGCATGAGACACATAGTTGGCATCAGCATTGGCATCCTCCTGGCACACTCAACCATTATGAACATTTTTTAAGGTCATTTTATTTTATTTCATTTATTTATTTATTTTATGTACCAAACCCATTTTATTCTTTTTTTTTTAACGTGTAAGAGAACCTGTTGCAGCCAGTCCTAAAGCACCAAAGAGTCATTGTGCGTCCAGCAGGTAATCACATTACCTATAAATAGCCGGACTGTTATATCTGTGCTCTCTTAAGCTCATTAGGTGTCTGCGTCCTGCATCACTGTGTCCTGTACGAAGGCCACCAACTGTAATAAATGACTGACATTTGTCCCCTGCCTGTCACTGGCTGTGCATATCACATGAGCTACCAGGTGAAACAGGAGATAACTTCTTGCATGCAACTTTGCACAAAACCTGCTGCCCCCAAGTGGTTAAGAAAGCCATAGCTCTAGTCTCGAGTCTTCAACAGCAACCTGATGCTTTGGTATTAGTTGGAGGAGTTTCATTCAATAAAGAGCTGCAACGTGATGATGTAATTTGCAGGTTTATGCTGGTTTGTTTATGGTCCATGTGTGCTTGGCAGTGGCTGGACTGTGGGGCCCCTTGTTTGCTGTGCTCACACTCCAGCAGCAAAAGGTCATATGCAGATTTTCTCAGTGACACTTCCATATGCTTAGTTTTGTTGTGACACAGGCCCGGAGATCGGAAACAGCAGCATTTCAGAGAAACAGTTAAGTAGAAAGACCACAAGGACTCTTTATTATCACATACAGATGCTTTAAATATATATTTTTTGTTGGAGTATTCCCTTACATCGCTGCCAATTACAATGCTGTCCACTGAATGATTGCTAGCACATGGAGTTCACATCACACCGACACAGATGTCAAGGACATAGAATCATTAGAAATGCTACCAGGCCAAATATTAATGTATCTATAGACAATGAAGCCACTTTCACGCCCGCTGACACAAATAAAGTTTCTAGGTGTTTAATTTACGATCTCTATTCGACCACATGTACACTCAACCATCGAAGACTGACAAACAAACAGTGTACCAGATATGTATTTCTTGCTTTTTCTTTTATAACAAAAAATAATAATAACAACAATAAAATAAAACACCAAAAACACTTTAAAAATAAATTCACCTTTTTGGGGCATCAACTTAAAAACAGATGTACAAGTCATACTTCTAATCTCAACATATAAATATACAGTATATACAAAATAATCTTATAAAACATAGAAAGAGAAAGATCAGTGCTTCATATACTTAAATTACTAATGAAATACTAATCTTACAAAATAACATTATTGGTTCAGTAATTTCCATTGAAGGCGTCCTTGGTACGATAGTCACTTCATGTATTTCTTTGTCTTTATTTAAGGGTGATCTTGCATAAAAAGTAAAACAAGGCCTTATCATGAGTTTCCCTGCATGGCGCTTTAGCATATTGCATTTTTTTGATCTTTCATTGTTACCTCCATGTTGCTGTGCAAAGGAATCAAGGTAAGGCAGGGCACAACGTTTTTTCTTAAATACATTTATAAGGCTTTGTGATCTAGGCTGCATACATTCTTTATAAAAAACGGATTCAATTTACAAAACCGACAACCCTAAATATCCCTCAAAAATGAACCGTTTTCAGTAGTTTTTGAGTCCCTTTTTGATTTAGCACAATGCAGATTTTTGTTTGCATAGCGCATTGCGGGTCACACGAAATTGAAAAGGCTGGCTCCTTCCACAGTCTTGTTGGCAGTAAGTTGATTCATTTGATTGCTGATTACTGCAATAACGTGGAGGGGAGCGCATCGAGATAGTCCTCTTCTTCTAATCAGCACGCAGGCATAAAACATCTCGGCCTGTTGCCCTTGAATGAACTTGGACGGAGCAGACGAGGGTAAAACATCGAAGGCGCGTCGCATCCTCGAGCCAGTTTTTTGCTCATTATTTCCCACTGTCTTTTTCTCAGTCTTTACATTCGCACATAGATTAGTAGCTTTAGTTCTATTGCATTCGGAGAGCACACAAGCTCCATCCAGTTATCAAGTTTTCAAGAGCAGCAACTTGCATTTAAATAAATCCCAGTCTCTCCACACTTGTAAACAGTCCACAAGAAATCCAATGTTGATAATGAATGATGTCTTCCATTTATTATACCTGGAAGCAGATTAAAAAAAAACCTCAATCTCAGAAATAATGACAAATACCAATAACTTCTGGTTTATATTCCCTAATATAAGCAGACCAGATTTAAAAGAACATGAAAATAGATTTAAAATCTTACCTCAGTTGCGATGATGCATTCATTTTTCTCCTCTGCTATTACAAAGACAGACTGGTACATTGAATCTCTGGAAGAACATATTGTAGATATTCTACACTCTGGTCTTTCACTGTGAAGTAAAGATACATCATATCAGTTACTGAGCACAATAAGAACATCTTGTGTCAATGACATGGTGCGATATTCAAATCTAAATAGTGCTGGCCTCTGTGTACTCACCTGTACATTCTACTCAAATGCCTTTTGTCTTCTATTATCTTTTCACAGTTTTCATCTTTGTCCAGAAGGGACAGTTCGTCCTTGTACCCCGCGCAGGTTTTATAGTCCAGCTGGTAGTGGTTGATGTATTTGTGGTTAGACTTTTCCCTGGGGCAGTCCACCTCCAAATCAATCTTTTTATTTGTATTCTTGAGCTCCACAGTAGAGATGAGGTTCTCTTTCTGAAAGTTCTGAAAGTCAGCCTTGGAGAGGTTGTTCATGGTTTCTGAGTCCTGCTCCTTATTCCTCTGCTTCCTGATGTGACGAATCACCACCGCCGCCATGCAGAGGAGCACCAGAACAGCCACCAGGCCTACGCCCAAGCAGATGGCTGCCAGGTTCAGCTTGTCACCGGCTACGTTGGGGCTGGGGGTGTTGGTTAAAGGTTCATTGTTGAACTGGCACTCAGGGCCGCTGTAATGAGCGGGGCAGAGACAGGTAGGCTGGCCTTTCGCTCCGATGCTGCAGGTCCCGCCGTTGAGGCAGGGCTGAGAGGCACAGCGGTCTGTGGGTTTGTCACAGTGGCGGCCGGTGTACCCTGGGGGGCAGGCGCAGGTGTAGTCGTTAATGCGGTCGATGCAGGTGGAGCCGTTTGCACACGGGTTCCTGGCACACTCGTTGATGTTGATCTCACAGCGCAGTCCTGTGAAGCCTGAGCGACAGCTGCAGAGTCTGAGGTTACCGTGGACCACACAATGTCCACCTGTACAAAACACATAATTATAGATTACATTTGATGCAGATATACAGAAAGCATAGAATTATCTTGGATGCAGCGAGACTGATGTATTACCGTTGGTGCATTGCAGCGAGGTACATTTGTCCACTTTCCTCTCACAGTTGAGTCCAGTGTATCCTGCAGGACACTCGCATATGTAACTCTGCCCGTTATCCCTCTCTCTGCACTTGCCCCCATGAAAGCACGGTGTGTCTGCACAAGTCAGCATCCTGTGCTCACAGTGTGGCCCTTCAAACCCCTGTGGGCACACACACCTATACCCATTCTCAGAGTCCTGCAGGGGAAAAGATATAAAGTTTATCAACAAGCTGTGTGTCAGATGGTTTTTATCGTATCCTGTTCATAACTGCCCCCAACGAACCCCATTATCCTCAGTCTGAATTCTATTTACAGTACTTGGTCTGTGAACTGGGTCATCTACTGACTTGACAATCGATAGCATCCTCCTGGACTAGCAGATAGACCGAGGCAAAAACAAAAACAGGAAAGCCTGTGTTGTGGGAAAGGAGAGAGAGAGACTTCCGGACTCACCAGGCAGTGGCCTCCGTTGTGGCAGGGCTGGTTGTCACACTCCCTGACCTCCGAGTCACAGTTAACCCCAGTGAAGCCTGGCAGGCAGGTGCAGGTGTAGCTGCCCTGACCAGTGTTCATGCACGTGGCCCCGTTGGCACAGGGTTTATGATGAGTGCAGTAGTTCAGATCTGTAAACAAAGGGGTGGAATTCTTACTAGAGGAACCAGAACAGAGGCAACAACACTTCAAGGTGTAATTTAAAGTACCCAACATTTCATCCAGTTTTGTTATGTTGCATTATTCTTTTTAGAGAAAGACATAGCTGCAAACCTTGGTCACAGAAGATGCCTCCCCAGCCTTCTTTGCAGGTGCACTGCCACGGCTCTGTACAGGTACCATGTTTACAGGACGGATGGAGTTTACACACATCACAAAAGAGTCCCTGCCAGCCTTCTCTGCATCTGTTCACACATAAAACATGACCGTTGGCTCACACACAAATTCACTCTCATGTTCTGCACTGTCAAACAAGTCATAAGTCTAATAACAAAGAGAAAACATCTACTATGGCATGACCTTATTTATTTAAAAAGGAAAGTAGGGGTTGAATGACATGGGGTTTTTTTTCAGGGTGAATACATTTGTCTTTATGTTTTACATATATTTATTAAAAGTGACCTTTCCAACCGTGATCCTTTAGTGTTGATAGGTTACTTTTTGTGATGTAGAACCAATCAGACAGTGCTGTGGGCGAGTTATTTCTAAAAACCTCATAGTGACTTCAGATAGAGATCAGAGCCAAAGTAGTGATGCCAGAAATTTGATTAATTTGCTTTCATTGGGAATAGATACCAATAATTTAAAACAATTGTGAATATCAGATCAGATAAGACCAGGCCAGTAATCAATCAACTCCTAAAGGAAAGCTCTTAACGAATTATTATGTCTGTAGATTTCTGTAAATGTTGATCTTAGTTCTTTGGCAGATTGTGCATTCCCCGTATGCCAATGAACTGAGCTGAATATTTAATTAGATAATTCTACATAGACAATAAAAACACAAAAGTAAATACTCACTTGCACTCTCCAGGTAATGTGCAGTTTCCATTCCTCTCATTGCACCCTTCAAGACAGATCGCTGCAAAGAAAAACAAAGGGATATTTAAAATGTATTAAGTCTAGTTTGGCATTCATACACTGTATACATTTGTGGTAAATTGGGCTGATTTCAAGGTCTTTTGACTTAAAATGATAAGTTGAATTAATACAGCTGAGGACTCAATCAAGTCATTAAATCAGGTTTAAAAAAAAAAAATGCTAGCAGACTTCCAAGCATACATTGTCTGAGAGTTAAAACTCCCCCGCGGCTCATTCATTCACAATGAAAACTTCTGTCATTTAAGGTGTGTTAAATCCTGGTTGCTTGTTCACATGAACAGGAAAATAGTGCAAACAAAGTATCTGGATGCAGTGTCACATGTTATTTAATGCATGAAATGGTTTTAATAAGCATCAAATCAAGAACTGATCTAAAGATCTTAAATGAAAAAATGTACAAGGAAAGCAAGTCTGCTTGTTTGGGAGACCGCACAGTTGATTCAATTTATTATCATAAGTTGAATAAACTTGCTAATTTAACTCAGTTTATTTTAGATATCTGGACTCATAAGATAACATTGGAGTAATTATTTAAGCTAAGTTCAAATAACTTATATTTTTAAGGCAGCAGGAGAACTTGTGTTTCTAATTTGCACAAACTTAAAATAATTTCCAGCGTTGAAAATCTACTAATGAGGCTTTAATCATCTTTAAATTATGTTTTTCCCACAATAAAACCTGTTATTTGACCGTTGCAATAGGGAAAAAACTCCCTTTGCTGCTTTGCCTGTAGTGTGCTGTAAATGTGGCATCGATTCTGCATGGGTTTTGTACGTAGTGGGTTGGAACTGAGCAGATGCTTGTTCTCAGTAAAAGAAAAAAACACGACAGCTGCCCCCATTGTTTGCCGGTGGCCGGTTCGAGCCCCGGTTGCAGCTGCTGCCCTGCACCGCCTTTAACAATAGAGCCCGCAATTTAGCGGCGCGTGGCGGGCGATAATGCCGCGATTAACCCCGGCGCGTGCTGCTCGGCGACCACCGCCCCGGATTAAAACCGCACGCGCCCACCGAGAAAAGTTAAAACCCGGCTGTCTGTCGTCACATTTCACCCCCATTAAAACACTGCTAAGTCCACCCGAAAACACACACCTGTGGTCGTGTAACAGGTCATTCATTAAAAATTCAAATAAGTTCGAAAATAGCTTTTTAATAATAATTTAGGCTACAGTAAATGTTACTTTGTTGCTAGCTTAAAGGCCTCACGAACAGCATTACTTCCTGGAAAAATGGCGTTTACTGGAAAAACAAAGGTAGGCAACTCAAGTCCTGTTCAAAATTGCACACAAACACCCCTCACTACACAACGTCTCTGCTTAACTCCATTTACTTCAATGAAAGTCTGACCTTTTCTATCACAAACAAACAAAAGTGTCCATAAGGTGTCTTTTACTCGTGCTTACGTTCTTGGCAGTATTCTCCCTTCCATCCCGGCAGACAGGCTATTTGCCCGTCCGGCTTGCAGGTGTAGTGGCCAAAATGGTCGTCTCTCGGAGCGCATATTTTGGAACAAGTGTCCCCGTAGTAATTTTCATTGCAGATGAACCGGTATGAGTACCTTAGCTCCGTCTGCGTCCCGCTCTGCACATCCGGGGACCACTCAGGCCCTATTCCCAACTGCTTTTTGATGGCAAAAGAGCTAATCAAGAATTCGGGGTTGGTGGTATCTGTGGAGAGGGGGAAAAGGGGAGTCAGATTTGAGCCACTTAACTGTTTGAAATGTGTTGTAGTTAATAAATCTAGCAATTATTCTTTTGAGACAATACACAATCTGATATTTCCTCTTTCCCTTCACATGTGTGAACATTATTTCACTTTGTTGTGAAGGACTTAACAAAAAAGGTGTAAAATCCAGGAAAAGGCTGTCATGGGAGTTTTTTTGGCAAGGCTTCATATTCTCACTTGAGCCATGTACACTTTCCCATGCATGCCAAAAATAAAACAAGGGAAGTGCAATTGTGTTGGAGAGATTTTGATTGTAAGAGATTGTCGTGTGACTCATAAGGCATCCTAAACAAACACGAAGCCATGACGCTGGAAAAGCCAGATGCATTTGCCAGCGCTTAGTTCGTTCATCGAGGGTTACTGATTACAGTGTGTGATAGGTAATAAGTCATGGAGGCTACATGCGCCATGTCTCCCTCCAGTGGTGGAGAAACAGTTTGCATCTCCTCACCTCCAGGCTGCTCCGCTGCAGGAGAATACCAGGCTTCAATCACTAATGAGAAAGCACCCTGTGGGGATAAATTAGGAGATAAACGTCACCAACATATACTTAAATCGCATGAAAGGCACATTTAGTTAGTCTTTTTTTTTTATTATTAACTCAAATAGTGGAGTAGGGCAATTGGAAAGACTTCTAACATTCTACTTAATTCCCTAGAAATAATCTAAAACACAGAATGGATGATGGCTTTTACGCACGATTCTCCTTTTTTACGCACAGAGTAGACGAGACAAGAATGCATTAAACAGCTTTAAAAAATGGTTTACTATGTTTAGCTTTAATGTCACAAAAAGAAAAAACAATCAGTTGCATTTTAAATATATATGGCATCAATATTCATCAGTGCAAATGAGTAATTTTACATTACTTTGTTGCAGAACACATCTGACCAATTATTTTATCCAAAATATGTTTTCAAAGTTATATATTTTGTCAGATTTTGCCATTTTTTTGATTATTAAAAAGTTATGTGACATTCTATTAAATTTGCTGCACATACAGTTGGTTTAAGCGTCAAAGTGTGAGAGCCAGTTGTGAGCACGGCAGGTCAGGTGTTCTTACCGGCCAGGTGAAGTTGAGCGGCAGACGCAGCCTGGCGTCCTGCTGGATGCTGAAGGAGTCGGTGCCCAGAACAGGTGTGGCTGCTTTGCCAAATATACACTTTCCAGGGGACACCTCCGTCTGGAAGTTCTTCAAACAAACCTTGAAATAAGTCCTGCAGCCAGCCATGCTGCAACTGAGTCCATTTGCCAGCAAACCTTTACTATTCTGAAAATGATGGAGATCTATCTCGAACACACCTGATCCCAAAACCTAAAAGGACATAAACAGTGAGCACAGAAGAATATCGCAAAATTTTTTTTTTCAGAATAATTCTTTGCTATTGCAAATATTTAAAATATATATATATATATACCTGAGTAAATAATGTTATAACTATTGCAGAGGTGAACCAAACGGCCATCCTTTAGAGTTTTATGTGCGTATCCTTAAAAAATCAGTTTGTCCTCCCACAAAACGCTCCTATTCCAAGTGGAGTGATGATGAATAAAGTGATCAGAATAAATATAATCCTTCTTCCAAAGCCTGCAGGACAAGATCCAGCTCCACAATCCGTATCCAGAAGAATAAGTTTGGAAAAGACCGAGTTATCCAGTGCTAGAGGTTAGACTAATATCAGTAACGTCAATATCCACAAGTGAGTCATTCTGCGGTCTTTATGTTGCCCATCCATCGTGCCGGTCAGATGTGGTTTGAGTTTGCTTTGCTGATGCGAGGCTTGTGTTGCCAACAGTGATGCGAGCATGTGGCGGAGCATCAGCGCATAGTGACTCCCAGTGAAGGATGTTTGACGTCCCTCCCAGTTTATATACCACGGTGTAGTGTCATTACAGACAATGTCAGCCAGTAAACACCGCCCACTCTGCCCTCCACCTTCTTTTTGCTTGGAGTGTCATTATGAATTTGGAGGAGATCGTCTTTTGAGATCCGGAAAAATGGCACGTTGGTGCGCTTTTTTACGCAGATTGCTCATCCCTCAAACAAAATAAACAGAGTTATATGCAAAACCATATTATAGTAGCCTAATATTGTACATGTACTAATGATACTGGGAAGTCTATAAAGTCAATAGATTCACTGTTGACTATGATAAACGCTAAAATTATATTGGCCAAGTCAGATATAATAAAATCAACATTTTGTGCGTCTTTGAGCTTCTCTGTGCGTCTTTTGCCTCTCAGACATCTGACCTCCAGTCTTTTTTGTCCCCTGTGTTTATTTTAGGAGATGGAGCGGGAGATAGCTCCATGCATGATAATGGATTCACATTGTAAACACGTTGTGTCACTCATAAATCAGCTGAGAAACCCGCGTTTTAGAAAAAGAAATGGCGCCTAGCAAAATATAGGGCCATCCAAGAATTGCTGTAAAGCTTTGAAATTAATATGAATGTAATTGTGTTTCTTGGAAAATGTCTACAGATCAGTTCCACGTTCCCCAAAGAGACTTTTTATGATTTCTATAATTGGATTGTTATCATTTGGATAGTTTATATGACGACAGAAATGCACACGTGTGCACGCTGTGATGCACATAAAGACAGGAAAAGAGACCATACATGTTACTTATAGTTGTTTATTATATTGAATGAAAAGTCTATAACAAGCACAAGCATCAACATGTCCAGGATCTTTATTTTACACCACAAGTCACAATGCCAGCAATTGAAAGTCCATTTGTATTCTTAAAGTAGAGATTGTATCCTACATGTGGCATAACAGTGTTTGTTGAACTAACATCCACTATAACCAGTTGAAAAAACACACTTCTCCTTTCAAGTGTTTGCATAATTGTTCCAAGAGGGAAAAGAAAAATGAACTCAAAAGAGTATATGAAGCTTGCTGTGTAAATAAATTGAAATGCCATATGCATTTTTATCACATGAAAACTCATGCTGGGCACAGGCATTGTTACCTTTATCACCCCTGCAGCAGGCCAGCTTGTCTGGGAGGATTTACAGTGAGGGAACAGGATTTAAGAACTGTTCCCTAGCCATGAAGGTGAGTGGCTGAACAGCTCCTGCCGAGATGACTTCATCTCCAACCCCCCACCTTTGACTTATAGGTTTGAGGTTCCACTGTAGGGCAGAGACAATGGACTATTGAGTCTGGAGCAGTGTGAGTAAGAGGCCCGGACATCTCATACCTCTGCTGTATTGAAGTATTTGGCGTTCCCACCATTGACTAAATTACACAGATCCTGTGGTGGATCAATGCAGCCTTGTACAACCATGCATTCCGGTTCTGTTTTATGTCTAAAAGTAACCTAAATTCACTTATCTGTGTGCCATCTCACTAGTTTACATGGCTGCCACAGACTCTAGAGGCTCATTAATCTCTTTGTATAGGAAGAAGGGTAAAGTGTAATGGCGCTCCTGTCTTCCCTTCATACACGTCAAAACATCCATACACTTTAATATTTGATGGACTGTGGTTAAGGTTTCTCTGTAGCTCAGGTTTCAATTCCTTGTTAAGGAACTGGACTGTGCTAAACAAGCAGTGATGCTTGGATTGGAACTTCTTGGTGCAGCATTAACAAAAACATTGGCTTGGATCAGATATGGAGAAGCGTCTTTCTGGTGATGCACTTACCAGGCTTTCCGAATATTTACATATCAATCTCCTGTGATGCTATTAGTCTTTTTATATTATTATTATGGAAATAGATATAAATCCTGGCCTGAATTTGTAGGGCATTTTAGTTCTTAGCTGTATGGGTTATTTACTCTTGGCCAATGCAAACAATATTAAAACAAGCTCTTTTCTGCCTTGTTGCTCTAGAATAAACACTGCCTTGGAAACAGACATCAGCCCCACCGCAGTTCCATCTGCAGCCTTGTATAGGACATCATTTTTCTTTGTGACAGTGTTTTGTAAGGCTGAATTTTGATTGTTGTATGTCTTTTCAGCTGGCATCCAAACCCTAGAAATAACATTTTGATTGGGAAATGTAGAGTATGAAAGTGCCTTTAGACTCGGACTTATTAGGAAAGTTGCTATTCATGAGAAACTGTCCGATGCAGTTGTTTGGCTCTTTGGCAGGCTAATGTTTGTTCCCAGGAATGCTTGCTCATAAGTTATGGATTTTAGGAAGATGTTTGAAATCTCATCAATCAAAATAATAATCCAATTGGGCATGTGCTATTTTAAATGTTAACAAATGACTCAGAACACACTTGTGCAGAATGTCTGACAGCGCTCATACCAACATACTGTTGATACTTATTATTTCCAAAACACATGAACAATTTTGTGTCCCTCATAAACATAGCAGCGATCAAAGACTTATTATTGTTATGTTGCCCTCTGTTAAATGGCAATATATATTTACAGTTAATTTGCACTGGATTCTAAGTCAACAATGAACCTTATGGCACGGATAAAAAAGTCACCTGACAAAGACAAACTGACCTGAGAAAACATCAGGTGCTGTTTTGATTATGTGTTCCTTTAAGATTGTATCATCTATCTATTTAGCATGAAGACTGATCTCACTAACTCCAGTGTCACTGTCCTGCATGGCCTGATATGGGCCTTCTCTGGTCAGTCTTCCAATAGAATCAACAATCTGGGCAAGTGCAATAGGAAATTAGCTACAGTGCTAACAGATGGCCCCTTTTAGTTCAGAAATCTGCCCTGTTTAATGCGCAGCAGTTTAACACTTCTTTACAGCGCATTTGATCTCTATGCCCCAATCTGTCCGGCCAATCAATGGGGCTTTTGATGTGCGCTGCCAATGGATCTGAGGCATCTAAGCATGTCGCCCTGGGAGGAGAAATCACCTGCTGTTGCAATTAGAAAGACAAGGGGTGGTTTCATTCTCTCACAGCACCGCGCTGTCTCCCTACAGATATAGAAAATACTCTTAAATAGTTTAAGAGAAGTATTTGTTTGAACCAAGATTGTTGGACTATTAGTGTGAGTGTGGGGGGTTGTAGGGCCACAGAATTTTCAGAAAGGTTTCATGTGCTTAAGCCAAGGATTACATGTTGGAATTCCCACTGTGAAGGAGAAACCATGATTGTGCATGTTCAAAGCTAGCTGCGGTAAATTGCTTTGACATTACCAGTTGATTAAGAGCACGACTTCAAATTAAATTAATATCATTTAATGTGTCACTTTTTATACCTAAAAGTGATTTGTGATCAACTTCTGCATATGTTTGCAAGCTGTTATGTCTGTTTTCACTCCAGTTAAGCCTTCAGCTCCAGTTCAAAGCCCCCCTGACATTGTGGCTGCCTATTTAATAAGAAGCCCCGGGCTGTTGTGGAACTTTCCAGCCACCCTCTTTTCTAAATTATTGACAAAACACAGCCATGTCGGCACTCCTCCACCCTTACGACGCAACCAACAACACTCTGACACCATGTCATGATGCATGCAGGTGTCACTGCACCTGAAGATTTGGGGCTGTTGAAAAGACGTCTGGTTGGTGGTAGCACCATGACATCATTTATGCTTGCAGTGTAATTTATGGCTCAACCGCACACCTTTTTTTGCTCAGGTTGAAGTGCATAAATCAGATCAGGGTGACCGTGTGTGTAACAGCTGTCTGTGTGCCAATATGCCAAGAGACAGCATAGCACATTCCTCCCTCCCACCAGGAAGGGTCTGTGATTATTCCACAACACCCCCTCAATGCTCAGTATTGATCCCAGTGAACAGAACAGTTCCACCTTTGACTCAGACTGTCAGCAAGGACGTTGGGCATCACCACATCTGTCACTTTAACAGAACAATGTCATATCCTGCTACATTTTAGCAGATGCATTTCCCTTTATAGTCTCTTTTTGTCATTGTCCTCCAGTCGCTGCTGTTTGTGTCGCTCTTGAACAGAAAATAAATATGTGAAGGACACTCCCAGGCACAGCACATGAAAGCCAAACATGTTTTTGTGTCCAAGTAGTTCTTGAGTGATTACAAGTGCAAGGCTAATTATGTGTGTGTGTGTGTGTGTGTGTGTGTGTGTGTGTGTGTGTTTGGAGTGTGGCTGTTGTGTAACGGGTGATGAGTGAAATGCTGTGTGTCAATATTTAGCTCCAATAAAATTTAAGAGCTGTCATGGGTGGTCATGGTGCTTTTGTACTTGACAGTTTCTAGAAAGTCAGGATTGTCTGAAGGTTAGGATTTTGGGGTAAGTTAGAATTATTGATGATTGGTGATGATTGAAGAATATGTTATATACTTCTACTCTTGTGAG